>CAKAJE020001725.1:0-249802 GCA_916610135.2 Macropis europaea | reverse complement strand
GCTGAATTCTTATATTAACCAAAATATAAAATGATCTAATCGGGTCTCTGATTGCCCTATCATAGAAGTTTAATAGTGCATTTTACTCGCCATTCCACGCGCTTTAAGATTCCGCCTAGCCCAGTACGCTATCTGAAATAGGAGCGACGTAAATTGAACAAATTGTGACAGAATTTGGCTGAATTCTTAAATTAACCAAAATATAAAATGATCTAATCGGGTGTCCTGTTTGCCCTACCCTAGAAGTTTAATAGTGCATTTTACTCGCCATTTCATGCGCTTTGAGATGGCGCTTAGTCCAATACGCTATCTGAAATAGGAGCGACGTAAATTGAACAAATGTGATACAATTTCGCTGAATTCTTATATTAACCAAAATATAAAATGATCTAATCGGGACTCTGATTGCCGTATCATAGAAGTTTTAGTAGTGCATTTTACTCACCCTTCCACGCGCTTTAAGATGCCGCCTAGCCCAGTACGCTATCTAAAATAGGAGCGACGTAAGTTGAACAAATATGATAGAATTACGCTGAATTCTTATATTAACCGTAATATAAAATGATCTAACCGGGTCTCTGTTTGCCTTACCCTAGAAGTTTAACAGTGCATTTTAATCGCCATTTCATGCGCTTTGAGATGCCGCTTAGCCAATACGCTGTCTGAAATAGGAGCGACGTAAATTGAACAAACGTGATAGAATTTCCCTGAATTCTTATATTAACCTTAATATAAAATGATCTAATCGTGTCTCTGTTTGCCCTACCCTAGAAGTTTAATAGTGCATTTCACTCGGCATTTCATGCGCTTTGAGTTGCCGCTTAGCCCAATACGATATCTGAAATAGGAGCGATGTAAATTGAACAAATGTGATACAATTACGCTGACTTCTTATATTAACCGTAATATAAAATGATCTAATCGGGTCTCTGTTTGCCTGATCCTAGAAGTTTAATAGTGCATTTCACTCGTCATTTCATGCGCTTTGAGATGCCGCTTAGCCCAATAAGCTATCTGTAATAGGTGCGACGTAAATTGAACAAATGTGATAGAATTTTTCTGAATCCTTAAATAAACCATAATATGAAAATGATCTAATCGGGTCTCTGTTTGCCCTAACCCTAGAAGTTTAACAGTGCATTTTAATCATCATTTCATGCGCTTTGAGATGCCGCTTAGCCCAATACGCTATCTGAAATAGGAGCGACGTAAATTGAACAAACGTGATAGAATTACCCTGAATTCTTATATTAACCTTAATGTAAAATGATCTAATCGTGTCTCTGTTTGCCTTACCCTAGAAGTTTAATAGTGCATTTTACTCGCCATTTCATGCGCTTTGAGATGCCGCTTAGCCCAATACGCTATCTGACATATCAGCGACGTAAATTGAACAAATGTGAGAGAATTACGCTGAATTCTTATATTAACCGTAATATAAAATGATCTAATCGGGTCTCTGTTCGCCCTACCCTACAAGATTAATAGTGCATTTTCACTCGCCATTTCATGCGCTTTGAGATGCCGCTTAGCCCAATACGCTATCTGAAATAGGAGCGACGTAAATTGAACGAATGTGATAGAATTTCGCTGAATTCTTATAATAACCAAAATATAAAATGAGCTAATCGGGACTCTGATTGCCGTATCATAGAAGTTTAGTAGTGCATTTCACTCGCCCTTCCACGCGCCTTAAGATGCCGCCTAGCCCAGTACGCTATCTGAAATAGGAGCGACGTAAGTTGAACAAATGTGATAGAATTACGCTGCATTCTTATATTAACCGTAATATAAAATGATCTAATCGGGTCTCTGTTTGCCTTACCATAGAAGTTTAATAGTGCATTTTACTCGCCATTTCATGCGCTTTGAGATGCCGCTTAGCCCAATACGCATCTGAAATAGGAGCGACGTAAATTGAACAAATATGATAGAATTACGCTGAATTCTTATATTGACCGTAATATAAAATGATCTAATCTGGTCTCTGTTTGCCTTACCCTAGAAGTTTAATAGTGCATTTTACTCGCCATTCCATGCGCTTTGAGATGCCGCCTAGCCCAGTACGCTATCTGAAATACGAGCGACGTAAGTTGAACAAATGTGATAGAATTACGCTCAATTATTATATTAACCGTAATACAAAATTACCTAATCGGGTCTCTGTTTGCCCTACCCTAGAAGTTTAATAGTGCACTTTGCTCGCCATTTCATGCGCTTTGAGATGGCGCTTAGCCCAATACGCTATCTGAAATAGGAGCGACGTAAATTGAACAAATGTGATAGAAATTCCCTGAATTCTTATATACACCTTAATGTAAAATGATCCAATCGGGTCTCTGTTCGCCCTACCCTAGAAGTTTAATACTGCATTTCACTCTCCATTTCATGCGCTTTGAGTTGCCGCTTAGCCCAATACGATATCTGAAATAGGAGCGATGTAAATTGAACAAATGTGATAGAATTACGCTGAATTCTTATATTAACCGTAATATAAAATGATCTAATCGGGTCTCTGTTTGCCTTATCCTAGAAGTTTAATAGTGCATTTTCTCGCCATTTCATGCGCTTTGAGATTCCGCTTAGCCCAATACGCTATCTGAAATAGGAGTGACGTAAATTGAACAAATGCGATAGAATGTCCCTGAAGTCTTCTATAAACCGTAATGTAAAATGATCTAATCGGGTCTCTGTTCGCCCTAGCCTATAAGTTTAATAGTGCATTTCACTCGTCATTTCATGCGCTTTGAGATGCCGCTTAGCCCACTACGCTATCTGAAATAGGAGGGACGTAAGATGAACAAATGTGATAGAATTTCGCTGAATTCTTTTATTAACCATAATGTAAAATGATCTAATCGGGTCTCTGTTCGCCCAAGCCTAGAAGTTTAATAGTGGATTTTACTTGCCATTCCACGCGCTTTAAGATGCCGCCTAGCCCAGTACGCTATCTGAAATAGGAGCGACCTAAATTGAACGAATGTGATAGAATTTTGCTGAATTCTTAAATTAACCATAATATAAAATGATCTAACCGGGTCTCTGCTTGCCCTACCCTAGAAGTTTAACAGTGCATTTTACTCGTCATTTCATGCGCTTTGAGATGCCGCTTTGCCCAATACGCTATCTGAAATAGGAGCGACGCAAACTGAACGAATATGATAGAATTTCGCAGAATTCTTAAATTAACCATAATATAAAATGATCTAATCGGGTCTCTGTTTGCCCTACCCCAGAACTTTAATAGTGCAGTTTACTCGTCATTTCATGCGCTTTGAGATGCCGCTTAGCCCAATACGCTATCTGAAATTGGAGCGACGTAAGTTGAACAAATGTGATAGAATTTCGCTGAATTCTTTTATTAACCATAATGTAAAATGATCTAATCGGGTCTCTGTTCGCCCTAGCCTAGAACTTTAATAGTGCATTATATTCGCCATTTCATACGCTTTGAGATGCCGCTTAGACCAATACGGTATCTGAAATAGGAACGACGTAAATTTAACAAATGTGATAGAATTTCCCTGAAATCTTATATTAATCAAAATATAAAATGGTCTAATCGGGTCTCTGATTGCCCTATCATAGAAGTTTAGTAGTGCATTTTGCACGCACTTCCACGCGGTTTATGATGACGCCTAGCCCAGTACGCTATCTGAAATAGGAGCGACGTAGGTTGAACAAATGTGATAGAATAACGCTGTATTCGTATATTATACGTAATATAAAATAATCTAATCGGGTCTCTGTTTGCTTTAGCCTAGAAGTTTAATAGTGCATTTTACTCGTCATTTCATGCGCTTTGAGATTCCGCTTAGCCCAATACACTATCTGAAATAGGAGCGACGTAAATTGAACAAATGTGATAGAATTTCGCTGAATTCTTATATTAACCAAATTATAAAATGATCTAATCGGGTCTCTGATTGCCCTATCATAGAAGTTTAATAGTACATTTTACTCGCCATTCCACGCGATTTAAGATGCCGCCTAGCCCAGTACGCTATCTAAAATAGGAGCGACGTAAATTGAACAAATGTGATAGAATTTCGCTGAATTCTTATATTAAACAAAATATAAAATGGTCTAATCGGGTCTCTGTTCGCCCTACCCTAGAAGATTAATAGTGCATTTCACTCGTCATTTCATGCGCTTTGAGATGCCGCTTAGCCCAATAAGCTATCTGAAATAGGAGCGACGTAAGTTGAACAAATGTGATAGAATT
This sequence comes from Macropis europaea, assembly GCA_916610135.2. Taxonomy (NCBI): domain Eukaryota; kingdom Metazoa; phylum Arthropoda; class Insecta; order Hymenoptera; family Melittidae; genus Macropis; species Macropis europaea. The sequence continues at coordinate 245,577 of CAKAJE020001725.1, read as the reverse complement.
TGGCTGAATACTTATATTAACCAAAATATAAAATGATCTAATCGGGTCTCTGATTGCCCTATCATAGAAGTTTAATAGTGCATTTTACTCGCCATTCCACGCGCTTTAAGATTCCGCCTAGCCCAGTACGCTATCTGAAATAGGAGCGACGTAAATTGAACAAATGTGACAGAATTTGGCTGAATTCTTAAATTAACCAAAATATAAAATGATCTAATCGGGTGTCTGTTTGCCCTACCCTAGAAGTTTAATAGTGCATTTTACTCGCCATTTCATGCGCTTTGAGATGGCGCTTAGTCCAATACGCTATCTGAAATAGGAGCGACGTAAATTGAACAAATGTGATACAATTTCGCTGAATTCTTATATTAACCAAAATATAAAATGATCTAATCGGGACTCTGATTGCCGTATCATAGAAGTTTAGTAGTGCATTTTACTCACCCTTCCACGCGCTTTAAGATGCCGCCTAGCCCAGTACGCTATCTAAAATAGGAGCGACGTAAGTTGAACAAATATGATAGAATTACGCTGAATTCTTATATTAACCGTAATATAAAATGATCTAACCGGGTCTCTGTTTGCCTTACCCTAGAAGTTTAACAGTGCATTTTAATCGCCATTTCATGCGCTTTGAGATGCCGCTTAGCCCAATACGCTGTCTGAAATAGGAGCGACGTAAATTGAACAAACGTGATAGAATTTCCCTGAATTCTTATATTAACCTTAATGTAAAATGATCTAATCGTGTCTCTGTTTGCCCTACCCTAGAAGTTTAATAGTGCATTTCACTCGGCATTTCATGCGCTTTGAGTTGCCGCTTAGCCCAATACGATATCTGAAATAGGAGCGATGTAAATTGAACAAATGTGATAGAATTACGCTGAATTCTTATATTAACCGTAATATAAAATGATCTAATCGGGTCTCTGTTTGCCTGATCCTAGAAGTTTAATAGTGCATTTCACTCGTCATTTCATGCGCTTTGAGATGCCGCTTAGCCCAATAAGCTATCTGTAATAGGTGCGACGTAAATTGAACAAATGTGATAGAATTTTTCTGAATCCTTAAATAAACCATAATATGAAATGATCTAATCGGGTCTCTGTTTGCCCTACCCTAGAAGTTTAACAGTGCATTTTAATCATCATTTCATGCGCTTTGAGATGCCGCTTAGCCCAATACGCTATCTGAAATAGGAGCGACGTAAATTGAACAAACGTGATAGAATTACCCTGAATTCTTATATTAACCTTAATGTAAAATGATCTAATCGTGTCTCTGTTTGCCTTACCCTAGAAGTTTAATAGTGCATTTTACTCGCCATTTCATGCGCTTTGAGATGCCGCTTAGCCCAATACGCTATCTGACATATCAGCGACGTAAATTGAACAAATGTGAGAGAATTACGCTGAATTCTTATATTAACCGTAATATAAAATGATCTAATCGGGTCTCTGTTCGCCCTACCCTACAAGATTAATAGTGCATTTCACTCGTCATTTCATGCGCTTTGAGATGCAGCTTAGCCCAATACGCTATCTGAAATAGGAGCGACGTAAATTGAACGAATGTGATAGAATTTCGCTGAATTCTTATAATAACCAAAATATAAAATGAGCTAATCGGGACTCTGATTGCCGTATCATAGAAGTTTAGTAGTGCATTTCACTCGCCCTTCCACGCGCCTTAAGATGCCGCCTAGCCCAGTACGCTATCTGAAATAGGAGCGACGTAAGTTGAACAAATGTGATAGAATTACGCTGCATTCTTATATTAACCGTAATATAAAATGATCTAATCGGGTCTCTGTTTGCCTTACCATAGAAGTTTAATAGTGCATTTTACTCGCCATTTCATGCGCTTTGAGATGCCGCTTAGCCCAATACGCATCTGAAATAGGAGCGACGTAAATTGAACAAATATGATAGAATTACGCTGAATTCTTATATTGACCGTAATATAAAATGATCTAATCTGGTCTCTGTTTGCCTTACCCTAGAAGTTTAATAGTGCATTTTACTCGCCATTCCATGCGCTTTGAGATGCCGCCTAGCCCAGTACGCTATCTGAAATACGAGCGACGTAAGTTGAACAAATGTGATAGAATTACGCTCAATTATTATATTAACCGTAATACAAAATTACCTAATCGGGTCTCTGTTTGCCCTACCCTAGAAGTTTAATAGTGCACTTTGCTCGCCATTTCATGCGCTTTGAGATGGCGCTTAGCCCAATACGCTATCTGAAATAGGAGCGACGTAAATTGAACAAATGTGATAGAAATTCCCTGAATTCTTATATACACCTTAATGTAAAATGATCCAATCGGGTCTCTGTTCGCCCTACCCTAGAAGTTTAATACTGCATTTCACTCTCCATTTCATGCGCTTTGAGTTGCCGCTTAGCCCAATACGATATCTGAAATAGGAGCGATGTAAATTGAACAAATGTGATAGAATTACGCTGAATTCTTATATTAACCGTAATATAAAATGATCTAATCGGGTCTCTGTTTGCCTTATCCTAGAAGTTTAATAGTGCATTTTCTCGCCATTTCATGCGCTTTGAGATTCCGCTTAGCCCAATACGCTATCTGAAATAGGAGTGACGTAAATTGAACAAATGCGATAGAATTTCCCTGAAGTCTTCTATAAACCGTAATGTAAAATGATCTAATCGGGTCTCTGTTCGCCCTAGCCTATAAGTTTAATAGTGCATTTCACTCGTCATTTCATGCGCTTTGAGATGCCGCTTAGCCCACTACGCTATCTGAAATAGGAGGGACGTAAGATGAACAAATGTGATAGAATTTCGCTGAATTCTTTTATTAACCATAATGTAAAATGATCTAATCGGGTCTCTGTTCGCCCAAGCCTAGAAGTTTAATAGTGGATTTTACTTGCCATTCCACGCGCTTTAAGATGCCGCCTAGCCCAGTACGCTATCTGAAATAGGAGCGACCTAAATTGAACGAATGTGATAGAATTTTGCTGAATTCTTAAATTAACCATAATATAAAATGATCTAACCGGGTCTCTGCTTGCCCTACCCTAGAAGTTTAACAGTGCATTTTACTCGTCATTTCATGCGCTTTGAGATGCCGCTTTGCCCAATACGCTATCTGAAATAGGAGCGACGCAAACTGAACGAATATGATAGAATTTCGCAGAATTCTTAAATTAACCATAATATAAAATGATCTAATCGGGTCTCTGTTTGCCCTACCCCAGAACTTTAATAGTGCAGTTTACTCGTCATTTCATGCGCTTTGAGATGCCGCTTAGCCCAATACGCTATCTGAAATTGGAGCGACGTAAGTTGAACAAATGTGATAGAATTTCGCTGAATTCTTTTATTAACCATAATGTAAAATGATCTAATCGGGTCTCTGTTCGCCCTAGCCTAGAACTTTAATAGTGCATTATATTCGCCATTTCATACGCTTTGAGATGCCGCTTAGACCAATACGGTATCTGAAATAGGAACGACGTAAATTTAACAAATGTGATAGAATTTCCCTGAAATCTTATATTAATCAAAATATAAAATGGTCTAATCGGGTCTCTGATTGCCCTATCATAGAAGTTTAGTAGTGCATTTTGCACGCACTTCCACGCGGTTTATGATGACGCCTAGCCCAGTACGCTATCTGAAATAGGAGCGACGTAGGTTGAACAAATGTGATAGAATAACGCTGTATTCGTATATTATACGTAATATAAAATAATCTAATCGGGTCTCTGTTTGCTTTAGCCTAGAAGTTTAATAGTGCATTTTACTCGTCATTTCATGCGCTTTGAGATTCCGCTTAGCCCAATACACTATCTGAAATAGGAGCGACGTAAATTGAACAAATGTGATAGAATTTCGCTGAATTCTTATATTAACCAAATTATAAAATGATCTAATCGGGTCTCTGATTGCCCTATCATAGAAGTTTAATAGTACATTTTACTCGCCATTCCACGCGATTTAAGATGCCGCCTAGCCCAGTACGCTATCTAAAATAGGAGCGACGTAAATTGAACAAATGTGATAGAATTTCGCTGAATTCTTATATTAAACAAAATATAAAATGGTCTAATCGGGTCTCTGTTCGCCCTACCCTAGAAGATTAATAGTGCATTTCACTCGTCATTTCATGCGCTTTGAGATGCCGCTTAGCCCAATAAGCTATCTGAAATAGGAGCGACGTAAGTTGAACAAATGTGATAGAATTTGGCTGAATACTTATATTAACCAAAATATAAAATGATCTAATCGGGTCTCTGATTGCCCTATCATAGAAGTTTAATAGTGCATTTTACTCGCCATTCCACGCGCTTTAAGATTCCGCCTAGCCCAGTACGCTATCTGAAATAGGAGCGACGTAAATTGAACAAATGTGATAGAATTTGGCTGAATTCTTAAATTAACCAAAATATAAAATGATCTAATCGGGTGTCTGTTTGCCCTACCCTAGAAGTTTAATAGTGCATTTTACTCGCCATTTCATGCGCTTTGAGATGGCGCTTAGTCCAATACGCTATCTGAAATAGGAGCGACGTAAATTGAACAAATGTGATACAATTTCGCTGAATTCTTATATTAACCAAAATATAAAATGATCTAATCGGGACTCTGATTGCCGTATCATAGAAGTTTAGTAGTGCATTTTACTCACCCTTCCACGCGCTTTAAGATGCCGCCTAGCCCAGTACGCTATCTAAAATAGGAGCGACGTAAGTTGAACAAATATGATAGAATTACGCTGAATTCTTATATTAACCGTAATATAAAATGATCTAACCGGGTCTCTGTTTGCCTTACCCTAGAAGTTTAACAGTGCATTTTACTCGCCATTTCATGCGCTTTGAGATGCCGCTTAGCCCAATACGCTGTCTGAAATAGGAGCGACGTAAATTGAACAAACGTGATAGAATTTCCCTGAATTCTTATATTAACCTTAATGTAAAATGATCTAATCGTGTCTCTGTTTGCCCTACCCTAGAAGTTTAATAGTGCATTTCACTCGGCATTTCATGCGCTTTGAGTTGCCGCTTAGCCCAATACGATATCTGAAATAGGAGCGATGTAAATTGAACAAATGTGATAGAATTACGCTGAATTCTTATATTAACCGTAATATAAAATGATCTAATCGGGTCTCTGTTTGCCTGATCCTAGAAGTTTAATAGTGCATTTCACTCGTCATTTCATGCGCTTTGAGATGCCGCTTAGCCCAATAAGCTATCTGTAATAGGTGCGACGTAAATTGAACAAATGTGATAGAATTTTTCTGAATCCTTAAATAAACCATAATATGAAATGATCTAATCGGGTCTCTGTTTGCCCTACCCTAGAAGTTTAACAGTGCATTTTAATCGCCATTTCATGCGCTTTGAGATGCCGCTTAGCCCAATACGCTATCTGAAATAGGAGCGACGTAAATTGAACAAACGTGATAGAATTACCCTGAATTCTTATATTAACCTTAATGTAAAATGATCTAATCGTGTCTCTGTTTGCCTTACCCTAGAAGTTTAATAGTGCATTTTACTCGCCATTTCATGCGCTTTGAGATGCCGCTTAGCCCAATACGCTATCTGACATATCAGCGACGTAAATTGAACAAATGTGAGAGAATTACGCTGAATTCTTATATTAACCGTAATATAAAATGATCTAATCGGGTCTCTGTTCGCCCTACCCTACAAGATTAATAGTGCATTTCACTCGTCATTTCATGCGCTTTGAGATGCAGCTTAGCCCAATAAGGTATCTGAAATAGGAGCGACGTAAATTGAACAAATGTGATAGAATTTTTCTGAATCTTAAATTAACCATAATATAAAATGATCTTATCGGGTCTCTGTTTACCCTACCCCTAGAAGTTTAATAGTGCATTTTACTCGCCATTTCTGCGCTTTGAGATGCCGCTTAGCCCAATACGCTATCTGAAATATCAGCGACGTAAATTGAACAAATGTGATAGAATTACGCTGAATTCTTAAATTAACCATAATATAAAATGATCTAATCGGGTCTCTGTTTGCCCTACCCTAGAAGTTTAATAGTGCATTTTACTCGCATTTCATGCGCTTTGAGATGGCGCTTAGTCCAATACGCTATCTGAAATAGGAGCGACGTAAATTGAACGAATGTGATAGAATTACGCTGCATTCTTATATTAACCGTAATATAAAATGATCTAATCGGGTCTCTGTTTGCCTTATCCTAGAAGTTTAATAGTGCATTTTCTCGCCATTTCATGCGCTTTGAGATTCCGCTTAGCCCAATACGCTATCTGAAATAGGAGTGACGTAAATTGAACAAATGTGATAGAATTTCGCTGAATTGATAAATTAACCATAATATACAATGATCTAATCAGGTCGCTGTTTGCCCTACCCTAGAAGTTTAACAGTGCATTTTACTCGCCATTTCATGCGCTTTGAGATGCCGCTTAGCCCAATACGCTATCTGAAATAGGAGCGACGTAGATTGAACAAATGTGATAGAATTTCGCTGAATTCTTATATTAACCAAAATATAAAATGATCTAATCGGGTCTCTGATTGCCCTATCATAGAAGTTTAATAGTGCATTTTACTCGCCATTCCACGCGCTTTAAGATGCCGCCTAGCCCGGTACGCTATCTGAAATAGGAGCGACGTAAATTGAACAAATGTGGTAGAATTTCGCTGAATTCTTATATTAACCTTAATGTAAAATGATCTAATCGGGTCTTTGTTCGCCCTACCCTAGAAGTTTAATAGTGCATTTCACTCGCCATTTCTTGCGCTTTGAGATGCCGCTTGGCCCAATACGCTATCTGAAATAGGAGCGACGTAAATTAAACAAATGTCATAGAATTTCGCTGAATTCTTATATTAACCAATATATAAAATGATCTCATCGGGTCTCTGATTGCCCTATCATAGAAGTTTAATAGTGCATTTTACTCGCCATTCCACGCGCTTTAAGATGCCGCCTATCGAGTACGCTACCTGAAATAGGAGCTACGTAACTTGAACAAATGTGACAGAATTTCGCTGAATTCTTATATTAACCTTAATGTAAAATGATGTAATCGGGTCTTTGTTCGCCGTACCCTAGAAGTTTAATAGTGCATTTCACTCGTCATTTCATGTGCTTTGAGATGCCGCTTAGCCCAATAAGCTATCTGAAATGGGAGCGACGTAAATTGAACAAATGTGATAGAATTTCGCTGAATTCTTATATTAACCAAAATATAAATTGATCTAATCGGGTCTCTGATTGCCCTATCATAGAAGTTTAAGAGTGAATTTTACTCACCATTTCTTGCGCTTTGAGATGCCGCTTAGCCCAATACTCTATCTGAATATCAGCGACGTAAATTGAACAAATGTGATAGAATTTCCCTGAAATCTTATAATTAAACCAAATATAAAAATGATCTAAACGGGACTCTGATTTGCCCTATCATAGAAGTTTAGTAATGCATTTTACTCGCCCTTCCGCGCGCTTTAAGATGCCGCCGAGCCCAGTACACTATCTGAAATAGGAGCGACGTAAGTTGAACAAATGTGATACATTTACGCGGAATCCTTATATTAACCAAAATATAAAATGATCTAACCGGGTCTCTGTTCGCCCTACCCTAGAAGATTAATAGTGAATTTCACTCGTCATTTCATGCGCTTTGTAATGCCGCTGAGCCCAATAAGCTATCTGAAATAGGAGCCACGTAAATTGAACGAATGTGATAGAATTTCGCTGAATTCTTGAATTAACCATAATATAAAATGATCTTATCGGGTGTCTGTTTGCCCTACCCTGGAAGTTTAATAGTGCATTTTACTCGCCATTTCTTGCGCTTTGAGATGCCGCTTAGCCCAATACGCTATCTGAAATGTCAGTGACGTAAATTGAACAAATGTGACAGAATTTCCCTGAAATCTTATAGTAAACAAAATATAAAATGATCTAATCGGGACTCTGATTGTCCTATCACAGAATTTTAGTAGTGCAATTTTACTCGCCCTTCCACGCGCTTTGAGATACCGCCTAGCCCAGTACGCTATCTGAAATAGGAGCGACGTAAGCTGAACAAATGTGATAAGAATTACGCTGCATTCTCTATATTAACCGTAATATAAAATGATCTATTCGGGTCTCTGTTCGCCCTACCCCTAGAAGTTAATAGTGCATTTCACTCGTCAATCCATGCGCTTTGAGATACCGCTTAGCCCAATACGCTATCTGAAATAGGAGCGACGTAGTGGAACAAATGTGTTAGAGTTTCGCTGAATTCTTTTATTAACCATAATGTAAAATGATCTAATCAGGTCTCTGTTCGCCCTAGCCTAGAAGTTTAATAGTGCATTTATTCGCCATTTCATGCGCTTTGAGATGCCACTTAGCACAATACGCTATCTGAAATAGGAGCGACGTAAATTGAACAAATGTGATAGAATTTCCCTGAAATCTTATAGTAAACAAAATATAAAATGATCTAACCGGGACCCTGATTGTCCTATCACAGAATTTTAGTAGTGCATTTTACTCGCCCTTCCACGCGCTTTGAGATGCCGCCTAGCCCAGTACGCTATCTGAAATAGGAGCGACGTAAGCTGAACCAAATGTGATAGAATTACGCTGAATTCTTATATAACCGTAATATAAAATGATCTATTCGGGTTTCTGTTCGCCCTACCCTAGAAGTTTAATAGTGCATTTCACTCGTCAAACCATGCGCTTTGAGATACCGCTTAGGCCCGATACGCTATCTGAAATAGGAGCGACGTAAGTGGAACAAATGTGATAGAATTACCGCTGAATTCTTATATTAACCGTAATATAAAATGATCTAATCGGGTCTCTGATTGCGCTACCCTAGAAGTTTAATAGTGCATTTTACTCGCCATTTCATCGCGCTTGAGATGCCGCTTAGCCCAATACGCTATCTGAAATAGGTGCGACGTAAATTAAACAAATGTGATAGAGTTTCAATGAATTCTTATATTATCCAAAATATAAAATGATCTAATCGGGTCTCTGAATGCCCTATCATAGATGTTTTAAGAGTGCATTTTACTCGCCATTCCACGCGCTTTAAGATGCCGCCTAGCCCAGTATGCTGTCTGAAATAGGAACGACGTAAATTGAACAAAATGTGATAGAATTTTGCTGAATTCTTAAATTAACCATAATATAAAATGATCTAATCGGGTCTCTGATTGCCCTACCCTAGAAGTTTAATAGTGCATTTTACTCGCCATTTCATGCGCCTTGAGATGCCGCTTAGCCCAATATGCTATCTGAAATAGGTTGCGATGTAAATTGAAACAAATGTGATAGAATTTGCTGAATTCTTAAATTAACGATAATATAAAATGATGTAATCGGGTCTCTGTTCCACCTACCCAAGAAGTTTAATAGTGCATTTCTCTCGTCATTTCATGCGCTTTGAAGGTGCCGCTTAGCCCAATAGCTATCTGAAATAGGAGCGACGAAAATTGAACAAATGTGATAGAATTTCCCTGAAATCTTATATTAAACAAATATAAAATGATCTAAACGGGACTCTGATTGCCCTATCACAGAAGTTTAGTAGTGCATTTACTCGCCCTTCCACGCTCTTTAAGATGCTGCCTAGCCCAGTAGACTATCTGAAATAGGAGCGACGTATGTTGAACAAATGTGATAGAATTACGCTGAATTCTTATATTAACCGTAACATAAAATGATCTAATCGGGTCTCTGTTTGCATTACCCTAGAAGTTTAATAGTGCATTTTACTCGCCATTTCATGCGCTTTAAGATGCCGCTTAGCCCAATACGCTATCTGCAATAGGATCGACGTAAATGGAACAAATGTGATAGAATTTCGCTGAATTCTTAAATTAAACATAATATGAGATGACCTAATCGGGTCTCTGTTTGCCCTACCCTAGAAGTTTAATAGTGCATTTTACTCAACATTTCTTGCGCTTTGAGATGCCGCTTAGCCCAATACGCTATCTGAAATATCAGCGACGTAAATGGAACAAATGTGAGAGAATTTCGCTGAATTCTTATATTAACCTTAATGTAAAATGTTCTAATCGGGTCTCTGTTCGCCCTACCCTAGAAGATTAATAGTGCATTTATTCGCCATTTTATACGCTTTGAGATGCCGCTTTGCCCAATACGCTATCTGAAATAGGAGCGACGTAAATTGATCAAATGTGATAAAATTTCGCTGAATTCTTAAATTAACCACAATATAAAATGATCTCATCGGGTCTCTGTTTGCCTTACCCTAGAAGTTTAATAGTGCATTATACTCGCCATTTCATGCGCTTTGAGATTCCGCGTAGCACAACACGCAATCTGAAATAGGAGCGACGTAAATTGAACAAATGTGATAGAATTTCCGTGAATTCTTATATTAACCTTAATGTAAAATGATCTAATCGGGCTCTGTTCGCCCTACCATAGAAGTCTAATAGTGCATTTCACTCGCCATTTCATGCGCTTTGAGATGCCGCTTAGCCCAGGACGCCATCTGAAATAGGAACGACGTAAATTGAACAAATGTGATAGAATTTTGCTGAATTCTTAAATTAACCATAATATAAAATGATCTAATCGGGTCTCTGTTTGCCCTACCCTAGAAGTTTAATAGTGCATGTCACTCGACATTTCATGCGCTTTGAGATGCCGCTAAGCCCAATAAGCTATCTGTAATAGGAGCGACGTAAATTGAAAAAATGTGATAGAATTACGCTGAATTTTTAAATTAACGATAATATAAAATGATCTCATCGGGTCTCTGGTTGCCCTACCCTAGAAGTTTAATAGTGCATTTTACTCGCCATTTCTTGCGCTTTGAGATGCCGCTTAGCCCAATACGCTATCTGAAATACCAGCGACGTAAATTGAACAAATGTGAGAGAATCTCGCTGAATTCTTATATTAACCGTAATATAAAATGATCAAATCGGGTCTCTGTTCGCCCTACCCTAGAAGATTAATAGTGCATTTCACTCGTCATTTCATGCGCTTTGAGATGCCGCTTAGCCCAATAAGCTATCTGAAATAGGAGCGACGTAAGTTGAACAAATGTGATAGAATTTTTCTGAATACTTATATTAACCAAAATATAAAATGATCTAATCGGGTCTCTGATTGCCCTATCATAGAAGTTTAATAGTGCATTTTACTCGCCCTTCCACGCGCTTTAAGATGCAGCCTAGCCCAGTACGCTATCTGAAATAGGAGCGACGTAAGTTGAACAAATGTGATAGAATTACGCTGAATTCTTAAATTAACCATAACATAAAATGATCTAATCGGGTCTCTGTTTGCCCTACCCTAGAAGTTTAATAGTGCATTTTACTCGCCATTTCATGCGCTTTGAGATGCCGCTTAGCCCAATACGCTATCCGAAATAGGAGCGACGTAAATTGAACAAATGTGATAGAATTTCGCTGAATTCTTAAATTAACCATAATATAAAATGATATAATCGGGTCTCTGTTTGCCCTACCCTAGAACTTTAATAGTGCAGTTTACTCGTAATTTCAAGCGCTTTGAGATGCCGCTTAGCCCAATACGCTATCTGAAATAGGAGCGACGTAACTTGAACAAATGTGATAGAATTTTGCTGAATTCTTAAATTAACCATAATATTAGATGATCTAATCGGGTCTCTGTTTGCCCTACCCTAGAAGTTTAATAGTGCATTTTACTCGCCATTTCATGCGCTTTGAGATGCCGCTCAGCCCAATACGCTATTTGAAATAGGAGCGACGTGAATTGAACAAATGTGATAGAATTTTGCTGAATTCTTAAATTAACCATAATATTAGATGATCTAATCGGGTCTCTGTTTGCCCTACCCTAGAAGTTTAATAGTGCGTTTTACTCGCCATTTCATGCGCTTTGAGCTGCCGCTTAGCCCAATAAGCTATCTGAAATAGGAGCGATATAAATTGAACAAATGTGGTAGAATTTCGCTGAATTCTTAAATTAACCATAATATAAAATGATCTAATCGGGTCTCTGTTTGCCCTACCCTAGAACTTTAATAGTGCATTTTATTCGCCATTTTATACGCTTTGAGATGCCGCTTTGCCCAATACGCTATCTGAAATAGGAGCGACGTAAATTGATCAAATGTGATAAAATTTCGCTGAATTCTTAAATTAACCACAATATAAAATGATCTCATCGGGTCTCTGTTTGCCCTACCCTAGAAGTTTAATAGCGCATTTTACTCGCCAATTCATGCGCTTTGAGATGCCGCATAGCCCAATACGCTATCTGAAATAGGAGCGACGTAAATTGAACAAATGTGATAGAATTTCCGTGAATTCTTATATTAACCTTAATGTAAAATGATCTAATCGGGTCTCTGTTCGCCCTACCATAGAAGTCTAATGGTGCATTTCACTCGCCATTTCATGCGCTTTGAGATGCCGCTTAGCCCAATACGCTATCTGAAATAGGAGCGACGTATATTGAACAAATGTGATAGAATTTCGCTGAATTCTTTTATTAACCATAATGTAAAATGATCTGATCGGGTCTCTGTTCGCCCTAGCCTAGAAGTTTAATAGTGAATTTTATTCGCCACTTCATGCGCTTTGAGATGCCGCTTAGCCGAATACGCTATCTGAAATAGGAGCGACGTAAATTGAACAAATGTGATACAATTTCCCTGAAATCTTATATTAAACAAAATATAAAATGATCTAATCGGGTCTCTGATTGCCCTATCATAGAAGTTTAGTAGCGCATTTTACTCGCCATTCCACGCGCTTTAAGATGCCGCCTAGCCCAGTACGCTATCTAAAATAGGAGCGACGTAAGTTGAACAAATGTGATAGAATTACGCTGCATTCTTATATTAACCGTAATATAAAATGATCTAATCGGGTCTCTGTTTGCCTTATCCTAGAAGTTTAATAGTGAATTTTATTCGCCACTTCATGCGCTTTGAGATGCCGCTTAGCCCAATACGCTATCTGAAATAGGTGCGACGTAAATTAAACAAATGTGATAGAGTTTCAATGAATTCTTATATTAACCAAAATATAAAATGATCTAATCGGGTCTCTGATTGCCCTATCATAGATGTTTAAGAGTGCATTTTACTCGCCATTCCACGCGCTTTAAGATGCCGCCTAGCCCAGTATGCTGTCTGAAATAGGAACGACGTAAATTGAACAAATGTGATAGAATTTTGCTGAATTCTTAAATTAACCATAATATAAAATGATCTAATCGGGTCTCTGATTGCCCTACCCTAGAAGTTTAATAGTGCATTTTACTCGCCATTTCATGCGCCTTGAGATGCCGCTTAGCCCAATACGCTATCTGAAATAGGTGCGATGTAAATTGAACAAATGTGATAGAATTTTGCTGAATTCTTAAATTAACGATAATATAAAATGATGTAATCGGGTCTCTGTTCCACCTACCCAAGAAGTTTAATAGTGCATTTCTCTCGTCATTTCATGCGCTTTGAGGTGCCGCTTAGCCCAATAGCTATCTGAAATAGGAGCGACGAAAATTGAACAAATGTGATAGAATTTCCCTGAAATCTTATATTAAACAAAATATAAAATGATCTAAACGGGACTCTGATTGCCCTATCACAGAAGTTTAGTAGTGCATTTTACTCGCCCTTCCACGCTCTTTAAGATGCTGCCTAGCCCAGTAGACTATCTTGAAATAGGAGCGACGTATGTTGAACAAATGTGATAGAATTACGCTGAATTCTTATATTAACCGTAATATAAAATGATCTAATCGGGTCTCTGTTTGCATTACCCTAGAAGTTTAATAGTGCATTTTACTCGCCATTTCAATGCGCTTAAGATGCCGCTTAGCCCAATACGCTATCTGCAATAGGATCGACGTAAATGGAACAAATGTGATAGAATTTCGCTGAATTCTTAAATTAACCATAATATAAAGTGATCTAAACGGGTCTCTGTTTGCCCCTACCCTAGAAGTTTAATAGTGCATTTTACTCGCCATTTCTTGCGCCTGAGATGCCGCTTAGCCCAATACGCTATCTGAAATATTAGCGACGTAAATTGAACAAATGTGACGAGAATCTCGCTGAATTCTTATATTAACCTTCATGAAAAATGATCTAATCGGGTCTCAGTTCGCCCTACCCTAGAAGATTAATAGTGCATTTCACTCGTCATTTCATGCGCTTTGAGATGCCGCTTAGCCCAATAAGCTATCGGAAATAGGAGCGACGTAAATTGAACAAATGTGATAGAATTTCGCTGAATTCTTATTTTAACCTTAATGTAAAATGATCTAATCGGGTGTTTGTTCGCCCTACCCTAGAAGTTTAATAGTGCATTTCACTCGTCATTTCATGCGCTTTGAGATGCCGCTTAGCCCAATAAGCTATCTGAAATAGCAGCGACGTAAATTGAACAAATGTGATAGAATTTCGCTGAATTCTTATATTAACCATAATATAAAATGATCTAATCGGGTCTCTGATTGCCCTACCCTAGAAGTTTAATAGTGCATTTTACTCGCCCTTTCGTGCGCTTTGAGATGCCGCTTAGCCCAATACGCTATCTGAAATAGGAGCGTCGGAAATTGAACAAATGTGATAGAATTTCGCTGAATTCTTATATTAACCAAAATATAAAATGATCAAATCGAGTCTCTGATTGCCCTATCATAGAAGTTTAATAGTGCATTTTACTCGCCATTCCACGCGCTTTAAGTTGCCGCCTTGCCCAGTACGCTATCTGAAATAGGAGCTACGTAAGTTGAACAAATGTGACAGAATTACGCTGAATTCTTATATTAACCGTAATATAAAATGATCTAATCGTGTCTCTGTTTGCCTTATCCTAGAAGTTTAATAGTGCATTTTACTCGCCATTTCATGCGCTTTGAGATGCCGCTTAGCCCAATAAGCTATCTGAAATAGGAGCGATGTAAATTGTACAAATGGGATAGAATTTCGCTGAATTCTTAAATTAAACATAATATGAAATGACCTAATCGGGTCTCTGTTTGCCCTACCCTAGAAGTTTAATAGTGCATTTTACTCAACATTTCTTGCGCTTTGAGATGCCGCTTAGCCCAATACGCTATCTGAAATATCAGCGACGTAAATGGAACAAATGTGAGAGAATTTCGCTGAATTCTTATATTAACCTTAATGTAAAATATTCTAATCGGGTCTCTGTTCGCCCTACCCTAGAAGATTAATAGTGCATTCCACTCGTCATTTCATGCGCTTTGAGATGCCGCTTAGCTCAGTACGCTATCTGTAATAGGAGCGATGTAAATTGAACAAATGTGATAGAATTTCGATGAATTCTTTTATTAACCATAATGTAAAATGATCTAGTCGGGTCTCTGTTCGCCCTAGCCTAGAAGGTTAATAGTGCATTTCACTCGTCATTTCATGCGCTTTGAGATGACGCTTAGCCCAATACGCTATCTGAAACAGGAGCGACGTAAATTGAACAAATGTGATAGAATTTCGCTGAATTCTTATATTAACCAAAATATAAAATTATCTAATCGGGTCTCTGTTTGCCTTACCCTAGAAGTTTAATAGTGCATTTTACTCGCCATTTCATGCGCTTTGAGATGCCGCTTAGCCCAATACGCTATCTGCAATAGGAGCGACGTAAATTGAACAAATGTGATAGAATTTCGCTGAATTCTTAAATTAACCATAATGTAAAATGATCTAATCGGGTCTTTGTTCGCCCTACCCTAGAAGATTAATAGTGCATTTCACTCTTCATTTCATACGCTTTGAGATGCCGCTTAGCACAATATGCTATCTGAAATAGGAGCGACGTAAATTGAACAAATGTGATAGAATTACGCTGAATACTTATATTAACCAAAATATAAAATGATCTAATCGGGTCTCTGATTGCCCTATCATACAAGTTTAGTAGTGCATTTTACTCGCCATTCCACGCGCTTTAAGGTGCCGCCTAGCCCAGTATGCTATCTGAAATAGGAACGACGTAAATTGAACAAATGTGATAGAATTTCGCTGAATTCTTTTATTAACCATAATGTTAAATGACCTAATCGGGTCTCTGTTTGCCTTATCCTAGAAGTTTAAGAGTGCATTTTACTCGCCATTTCATGCGCTTTGAGATGCCGCCTAGCCCAGTATGCTATCTGAAATAGGAACGACGTAAATTGAACAAATGTGGTAGAATTTCGCTGAATTCTTAAATTAACCATAATATGAAATGACCTAATCGGGTCTCTGTTTGCCCTACCCTAGAAGTTTAATAGTGCATTTTACTCAACATTTCTTGCGCTTTGAGATGCCGCTTAGCCCAATACGCTATCTGAAATATCAGCGACGTAAATTGAACAAATGTGAGAGAATTTCGCTGAATTCTTATATTAACCTTAATGTAAAATGTTCTAATCGGGTCTCTGTTCGCCCTACCCTAGAAGATTAATAGTGCATTTCACTCGTCATTTTATGCGCTTTGAGATGCCGCTTAGCCCAGTACGCTATCTGAAATAGGAGCGATGTAAATTGAACAAATGTGATAGAATTTCGATGAATTCTTTTATTAACCATAATGTAAAATGATCTAATCGGGTCTCTGATTGCCCTATCATAGAAGTTTAGTAGAGCATTTTACTCGCCATTCCACGCGCTTTAAGATGCCGCCTAGCCCAGTATGCTATCTGAAATAGGAACGACGTAAATTGAACAAATGTGAGAATTTTGCTGAATTCTTAAATTAACCATAATATAAAATGATCTAATCGGGTCTTTGATTGCCCTGCCCTAGAAGTTTAATAGTGCATTTTACTCGCCATTTCATGCGCTTTGAGATGCCGCCTAGCCCAGTACGCTATCTGAAATAGGAGCGACGTAAGTTGAACAAATGTGATAGTATTACGCTGAATTCTTATATTAACCGTAATATAAAATGGTCTAATCGGGTCTCCGTTTGCCTTATCCTAGAAGTTTAATAGTGCATTTTACTCGTCATTTCATGCGCTTTGAGATGCCGCTTAGCCCAATACGCTATCTGAAATAGGAGCGATGTAAATTGAACAAATGTGATAGAATTTTGCTGAATTCTTAAATTAACCATAATATAAAATGATGTAATCGGGTCTTTGTTCGCCCTACCCAAGAAGTTTAATAGTGCGTTTCTCTCGTCATTTCATGCGCTTTGACATGCCGCTTAGCCCAATACGCTATCTGAAATAGGAGCGACGTAAATTGAACAAATGTGATAGAATTTCCCTGAAATGTTATAGTAAACAAAATATAAAATGATCTAATCGGAACTCTGATTGCCCTATCATAGAAGTTTAGTAGTGCATTTTACTCGCCCTTCCACGCGCTTTAAGATGCCGCCTAGCCCAGTACGGTATCTGAAATAGGAGCGACGTAAACTGAACAAATGTGATAGAATTTCGCTGAATTCTTATATTAACCTTAATGTAAAATGATCTAATCGGGTCTCTGATCGCCCTACCACAGAAGTCTAATAGTGCATTTCACTCGCCATTTCATGCGCTTTGAGATGCCGCTTAGCCCAATACGCTATCTGAAATAGGAGCGAAGTAAATTGAACAAATGTGATAGAATTTCCCTGAAATTTTATATTAAACAAAATATAAAATGATCTAATCGGGTCTCTGTTCGCCCTACCCAAGAAGTTTAATAGTGCATTTTACTCGCCATTCCACGCGCTTTAAGATGCCGCCTAGCCCAGTATGCTATCTGAAATAGGAACGACGTAAATTGAACAAATGTGATAGAATTTTGCTGAATTCTTTTATTAACCATAATGTTAAATGATCTAATCGGGTCTCTGTTTGCCTTATCCTAGAAGTTTAAGAGTGCAATTTACTCGCCATTTCATGCGCTTTGAGATGCCGCCTAGCCCAGTATGCTATCTGAAATAGGAACAACGTAAATTGAACAAATGTGATAGAATTTCGCTGAATTCTTAAATTAACCATAATATGAAATGACCTAATCGGGTCTCTGTTTGCCCTACCCTAGAAGTTTAATAGTGCATTTTACTCAACATTTCTTGCGCTTTGAGATGCCGCTTAGCCCAATACGCTATCTGAAATATCAGCGACGTAAATTGAACAAATGTGAGAGAATTTCGCTGAATTCTTATATTAACCATAATGTAAAATGTTCTAATCGGGTCTCTGTTCGCCCTACCCTAGAAGATTAATAGTGCATTTCACTCGTCATTTCATGCGCTTTGAGATGCCGCTTAGCCCAGTACGCTATCTGAAATAGGAGCGATGTAAATTGAACAAATGTGATAGAATTTCGATGAATTCTTTTATTAACCATAATGTAAAATGATCTAATCGGGTCTCTGATTGCCCTATAATAGAAGTTTAGTAGTGCGTTTTACTCGCCATTCCACGCGCTTTAAGATGCCGCCTAGCCCAGTATGGTATCTGAAATAGGAACGACGTAAATTGAACAAATGTGATAGAATTTTGCTGAATTCTTAAATTAACCATAATATAAAATGATCTAATCGGGTCTCTGATTGCCCTGCCCTAGAAGTTTAATAGTGCATTTTACTCGCCATTTCATGCGCTTTGAGATGCCGCTTAGCCCAATACGCTATCTGTAATAGGAGCGACGTAAATTGAACAAATGTGATAGAATTTCCCTGAATTCTTATATTTACCTTAATGTAAAATGATCTAATCGTGTCTCTGTTCGACCTACCCTAGAAGTTTAGTAGTGCATTTCACTCGTCATTTCATGCGCTTTGAGATGCCGCGTAGCCCAATACGCTATCTGAAATAGGAGCGACGTAAATTGAACAAATGTGATAGAATTTCGCTGATTTCTTATAATAACCAAAATATAAAATGATCTAATCGGGTCTCTGTTCGCCCTACCATAGAAGTCTAATAGTGCATTTCACTCGTCATTTCATGCGCTTTGAGATGCCGCTTTGCCCAATACGCTATCTGAAATAGGAGCCACGTAAATTGAACAAATGTGATAGAATTTCCCTGAATTCTTATATTAACCTTAATGTAAAATGATCTAATCGGGTCTCTGTTCGCCCTACCCTAGAAGTTTAATAGTGCATTTCACTGGTCATTTCATGCGCATTGAGATGCCGCTTAGCCCAATACGCTATCTGAAATAGGAGCGACGTAAGTTGAACAAATGTGATAGAATTACGCTGCATTCTTATATTAACCGTAATATAAAATGATCTAATCGGGTCTCTGTTTGCACTACCCTAGAAGTTTAAACAGTTCATTTTACACGCCCTTTCATGCGCTTTGGGATGCCGCTTAGCCCAATAAGCTATCTGAAATAGGAGCGACGTAAATGGAACAAATGTGATAGAATTTCGCTGAATTCTTGTATTAAGCAAAATATAAAATGATCTAATCGGGTCTCTGATTGCCCTATCAGAGAAGTTTAATAGTGCATTTCAAGCGCCATTCCACGCGCTTTAAGATGCCGCTTAGTCCAATACGCTATCTGAAATAGGAGCGACGTAAATTGAACAAATGTGATAGAATTTCCCTGAAATCTTATATTAAACAAAATATAAAATGATCTAATCCGGTCTCTGATTGCCCTATCATAGAAGATTAGTAGTGCATTTTACTCGGCATTCCACGCGCTTTAAGATGCCGCCAAGCCCAGTACGTTATCTGAAATAGGAGCGACGTAAGTTGAACAAATGTGATAGAATTACGCTGAATTCTTATATTAACCATAATATAAAATGATCTAATCGGGTCTCTGTTTGCCTTATCCTAGAAGTTTAATAGTGCATTTTACCCCCCATTTCATGCGCTTTGAAATGCCGCTTAGCCCAATCCGCTATCTGAATTAGGAGCGACGTAAATTGAACAAGTGTGATAGAATTTCGCAGAATTCTTAAATTAACCATGATATAAAATGATCTAATCGGGTCTCTGTTTGCCCTACCCTAGAAGTTTAATAGTGCATTTCACTCGTCATTTCATGCGCTTTGAGATGCCGCTTAGCCCAATACGCTATCTGAAATATCAGCGACGTAAATTGAACAAATGTGAGAGAATCTCGCTGAATGCTTATATTAACCTTAATGTAAAATGATCTAATCGGGTCTCTGTTCGCCCTACCCTAGAAGATTAATAGTGCATTTCACTCGTCATTTCATGCGCTTTGTAATGCCGCTGAGCCCAATAAGCTATCTGAAATAGGAGCCACGTAAATTGAACGAATGTGATAGAATTTCGCTGAATTCTTGAATTAACCATAATATAAAATGATCTTATCGGGTGTCTGTTTGCCCTACCCTGGAAGTTTAATAGTGCATTTTACTCGCCATTTCTTGCGCTTTGAGATGCCGCTTAGCCCAATACGCTATCTGAAATGTCAGCGACGTAAATTGAACAAATGTGATAGAATTTCCCTGAAATCTTATAGTAAACAAAATATAAAATGATCTAATCGGGACTCTGATTGTCCTATCACAGAATTTTAGTAGTGCATTTTACTCGCCCTTCCACGCGCTTTGAGATGCCGCCTAGCCCAGTACGCTATCTGAAATAGGAGCGACGTAAGCTGAACAAATGTGATAGAATTACGCTGAAGTCTTATATTAACCGTAATATAAAATGATCTATTCGGGTCTCTGTTCGCCCTACCCTAGAAGTTTAATAGTGCATTTCACTCGTCAAGCCATGCGCTTTGAGATACCGCTTAGCCCGATACGCTATCTGAAATAGGAGCGACGTAAGTGGAACAAATGTGATAGAATTACGCTGAATTCTTATATTAACCGTAATATAAAATGATCTAATCGGGTCTCTGATTGCCCTACCCTAGAAGTTTAATAGTGCATTTTACTCGCCATTTCATGCGCTTTGAGATGCCGCTTAGCCCAATACGCTATCTGAAATAGGTGCGACGTAAATTAAACAAATGTGATAGAGTTTCGCTGAATTCTTATATTAACCAAAATATAAAATGATCTAATCGGGTCTCTGAATGCCCTATCATAGATGTTTAAGAGTGCATTTTACTCGCCATTCCACGCGCTTTAAGATGCCGCCTAGCCCAGTATGCTGTCTGAAATAGGAACGACGTAAGTTGAACAAATGTGACAGAATTTTGCTGAATTCTTAAATTAACCATAATATAAAATGATCTAATCGGGTCTCTGATTGCCCTACCCTAGAAGTTTAATAGTGCATTTTACTCGCCATTTCATGCGCCTTGAGATGCCGCTTAGCCCAATACGCTATCTGAAATAGGTGCGATGTAAATTGAACAAATGTGATAGAATTTTGCTGAATTCTTAAATTAACGATAATATAAAATGATGTAATCGGGTCTCTGTTCCACCTACCCAAGAAGTTTAATAGTGCATTTCTCTCGTCATTTCATGCGCTTTGAGGTGCCGCTTAGCCCAATAGCTATCTGAAATAGGAGCGACGAAAATTGAACAAATGTGATAGAATTTCCCTGAAATCTTATATTAAACAAAATATAAAATGATCTAAACGGGACTCTGATTGCCCTATCACAGAAGTTTAGTAGTGCATTTTACTCGCCCTTCCACGCTCTTTAAGATGCTGCCTAGCCCAGTAGACTATCTGAAATAGGAGCGACGTATTTTGAACAAATGTGATAGAATTACGCTGAATTCTTATATTAACCGTAATATAAAATGATCTAATCGGGTCTCTGTTTGCATTACCCTAGAAGTTTAATAGTGCATTTTACTCGCCATTTCATGCGCTTTAAGATGCCGCTTAGCCCAATACGCTATCTGCAATAGGATCGACGTAAATGGAACAAATGTGATAGAATTTCGCTGAATTCTTAAATTAACCATAATATAATGTGATCTAAACGGGTCTCTGTTTGCCCTACCCTAGAAGTTTAATTGTGCATTTTACTCGCCATTTCTTGCGCCTTGAGATGCCGCTTAGCCCAATACGCTATCTGAAATATTAGCGACGTAAATTGAACAAATGTGAGAGAATCTCGCTGAATTCTTATATTAACCTTCATGAAAAATGATCTAATCGGGTCTCAGTTCGCCCTACCCTAGAAGATTAATAGTGCATTTCACTCGTCATTTCATGCGCTTTGAGATGCCGCTTAGCCCAATAAGCTATCTGAAATAGGAGCGACGTAAATTGAACAAATGTGATAGAATTTCGCTGAATTCTTATTTTAACCTTAATGTAAAATGATCTAATCGGGTGTTTGTTCGCCCTACCCTAGAAGTTTAATAGTGCATTTCACTCGTCATTTCATGCGCTTTGAGATGCCGCTTAGCCCAATAAGCTATCTGAAATAGCAGCGACGTAAATTGAACAAATGTGATAGAATTTCGCTGAATTCTTATATTAACCATAATATAAAATGATCTAATCGGGTCTCTGATTGCCCTATCCTAGAAGTTTAATAGTGCATTTTACTCGCCCTTTCGTGCGCTTTGAGATGCCGCTTAGCCCAATACGCTATCTGAAATAGGAGCGTCGGAAATTGAACAAATGTGATAGAATTTCGCTGAATTCTTATATTAACCAAAATATAAAATGATCAAATCGAGTCTCTGATTGCCCTATCATAGAAGTTTAATAGTGCATTTTACTCGCCATTCCACGCGCTTTAAGTTGCCGCCTTGCCCAGTACGCTATCTGAAATAGGAGCTACGTAAGTTGAACAAATGTGACAGAATTACGCTGAATTCTTATATTAACCGTAATATAAAATGATCTAATCGTGTCTCTGTTTGCCTTATCCTAGAAGTTTAATAGTGCATTTTACTCGCCATTTCATGCGCTTTGAGATGCCGCTTAGCCCAATAAGCTATCTGAAATAGGAGCGATGTAAATTGTACAAATGGGATAGAATTTCGCTGAATTCTTAAATTAAACATAATATGAAATGACCTAATCGGGTCTCTGTTTGCCCTACCCTAGAAGTTTAATAGTGCATTTTACTCAACATTTCTTGCGCTTTGAGATGCCGCTTAGCCCAATACGCTATCTGAAATATCAGCGACGTAAATGGAACAAATGTGAGAGAATTTCGCTGAATTCTTATATTAACCTTAATGTAAAATATTCTAATCGGGTCTCTGTTCGCCCTACCCTAGAAGATTAATAGTGCATTCCACTCGTCATTTCATGCGCTTTGAGATACCGCTTAGCCCAATACGCTATCTGAAACAGGAGCGACGTAAATTGAACAAATGTGATAGAATTTCGCTGAATTCTTATATTAACCAAAATATAAAATTATCTAATCGGGTCTCTGTTTGCCTTACCCTAGAAGTTTAATAGTGCATTTTACTCGCCATTTCATGCGCTTTGAGATGCCGCTTAGCCCAATACGCTATCTGCAATAGGAGCGACGTAAATTGAACAAATGTGATAGAATTTCGCTGAATTCTTAAATTAACCATAATGTAAAATGATCTAATCGGGTCTTTGTTCGCCCTACCCTAGAAGATTAATAGTGCATTTCACTCTTCATTTCATACGCTTTGAGATGCCGCTTAGCACAATATGCTATCTGAAATAGGAGCGACGTAAATTGAACAAATGTGATAGAATTACGCTGAATCCTTATATTAACCAAAATATAAAATGATCTAATCGGGTCTCTGATTGCCCTATCATAGAAGTTTAGTAGTGCATTTTACTCGCCATTCCACGCGCTTTAAGGTGCCGCCTAGCCCAGTATGCTATCTGAAATAGGAACGACGTAAATTGAACAAATGTGAGAATTTTGCTGAATTCTTAAATTAACCATAATATAAAATGATCTAATCGGGTCTCTGATTGCCCTGCCCTAGAAGTTTAATAGTGCATTTTACTCGCCATTTCATGCGCTTTGAGATGCCGCTTAGCCCAATACGCTATCTGTAATAGGCGCGACGTAAATTGAACAAATGTGATAGAATTTTGCTGAATTCTTTTATTAACCATAATATGAAATGACCTAATCGGGTCTCTGTTTGCCCTACCCTAGAAGTTTAATAGTGCATTTTACTCAACATTTCTTGCGCTTTGAGATGCCGCTTAGCCCAATACGCTATCTGAAATATCAGCGACGTAAATTGAACAAATGTGAGAGAATTTCGCTGAATTCTTATATTAACCATAATGTAAAATGTTCTAATCGGGTCTCTGTTCGCCCTACCCTAGAAGATTAATAGTGCATTTCACTCGACATTTCATGCGCTTTGAGATGCCGCTTAGCCCAGTACGCTATCTGAAATAGGAGCGATGTAAATTGAACAAATGTGATAGAATTTCGATGAATTCTTTTATTAACCATAATGTAAAATGATCTAATCGGGCCTCTGATTGCCCTATCATAGAAGTTTAGTAGTGCGTTTTACTCGCCATTCCACGCGCTTTAAGATGCCGCCTAGCCCAGTATGGTATCTGAAATAGGAACGACGTAAATTGAACAAATGTGATAGAATTTTGCTGAATTCTTAAATTAACCATAATATAAAATGATCTAATCGGGTCTCTGATTGCCCTGCCCTAGAAGTTTAATAGTGCATTTTACTCGCCATTTCATGCGCTTTGAGATGCCGCTTAGCCCAATACGCTATCTGTAATAGGAGCGACGTAAATTGAACAAATGTGATAGAATTTCCCTGAATTCTTATATTAACCTTAATGTAAAATGATCTAATCGGGTCTCTGTTCGCCCTACCATAGAAGTCTAATAGTGCATTTCACTCGCCATTTCATGCGCTTTGAGATGCCGCTTAGCCCAATACGCTATCTGAAATAGGAGCGACGTAAATTGAACAAATGTGATAGAATTTCCCTGAAATCTTATATTAAACAAAATATAAAATGATCTGATCGGGTCTCTGTTTGCCCTACCCTAGAAGTTTAGTAGTGCATTTTACTCGACATTTCATGCGCTTTCAGATGCCGCTTAGCCCAGTACGCTATCTGAAATAGGATCGACGTAAATTGAACAAATGTGATAGAATTTCGCTTAATTCTTAAATTAACTATAATGTACAATGATCTAATCGGGTCTCTGTTCGCCCTAGCCTACAGGTTTAATAGTGGATTTTACTCGCCATTCCACGCGCTTTAAGATGCCGCCTAGCCCAGTACGCTATCTGAAATAGGAGCGACCTAAATTGAACAAATGTGATAGAATTTTGCTGAATTCTTAAATTAACCATAATATAAAATGATCTAATCTGGTCTCTGCTTGCCCTACCCTAGAAGTTTAATAGTGCATTTTACACGTCATTTCATGCGCTTTGAGATGCCGCTTTGCCCAATGCGCTATCTGAAACAGGAGCGACGTAAATTGAACGAAAGTGATAGTATTTCGCTGAATTCTTAAATTAACCATAATATAAAGTGGTCTAATCGGGTCTCTGTTTGCCCTACCCTAGAACTTTAATAGTCCATTTTACTCGTCATTTCATGCGCTTTGAGATGCCGCTTAGCACAATACGCTATCTGAAATAGGAGCGACGTAAATTGAACAAACGTGATAGAATTTCGCTGAATTCTTTTATTAACCATTATGTAAAATGATCTAATCGGGTCTCTGTTCGCCCTAGCCTAGAACTTTAATAGCGCATTTTATTCGCCATTTCATACGATTTGAGATGCCGCTTAGCCCCATACGCTATCTGAAATAGGAGCGACGTAAATTGAACAAATGTGATAGAATTACGCTGAATTCTTATATTAACCGTAATATAAAATGTTCTAATGGGGTCTCTGTTTGCCTTACCCTAGAAGTTTAATAGTGCATTTTACTCGCCATTTCATGCGCTTTGAGATGCCGCTTAACCCAATAAGCTATCTGAAATAGCAGCGACGTAAATTAAACAAATGTGATAGAACTTCGCTGAATTCTCATATTAACCATAATATAAAATGATCTAATCGGGTCTCTGTTTGCCTTACCCAAGAAGTATAATAGTGCATTTCACTCGTCATTTCATGTGCTTTGAGATGCCGCTTAGCCCAATACGCTATCTGAAATAGGAGGGACGTAAGATGAACAAATGTGATAGAATTTCGCTGAATTCTTTTATTAACCATAATGTAGAATGATCTAATCGGGTCTCTGTTCGCCCTAGCCTAGAAGTTTAATAGTGGATTTTACTTGCCATTCCACGCGCTTTAAGATGCCGCCTAGCCCAGTACGCTATCTGAAATAGGAGCGACGTAAGTTGAACGAATGTGATAGAATTTCGCTGAATTCTTTTATTAACCATAATGTAAAATGATCTGATCGGGTCTCTGTTCGCCCTAGCCTAGAAGTTTAATAGTGCATTTTAGTCGCCATTTCATGCGCTTTGAGATGCCGCTTAGCCGAATACGCTATCTGAAATAGGAGCGACGTAAATTGAACAAATGTGATAGAATTTCGCTGAATTCTTAAATTAACTATAATGTAAAATGATCTTATCGGGTCTCTGTTCGCCCTAGCCTACAGGTTTAATAGTGGATTTTACTCGCCATTCCTCGCGCTTTAAGATGCCGCCTAGCCCAGTACGCTATCTGAAATAGGAGCGACCTAAATTGAACAAATGTGATAGAATTTTGCTGAATTCTTAAATTAACCATAATATAAAATGATCTAATCTGGTCTCTGCTTGCCCTACCCTAGACGTTTAATAGTGCATTTTACACGTCATTTCATGCGCTTTGAGATGCCGCTTTGCCCAATACGCTATCTGAAATAGGAGCGACGTAAATTGAACGAATGTGATAGTATTTCGCTGAATTCTTATATTAAACAAAATATAATATGATCTAATCGGGTCTCTGTTTGCCCTACCCTAGAAGTTTAATAGTGCATTTTACTCGCCATTTCATGCGCTTTGAGATGCCGCTTAGCCCAATACGCTATCTGAAAAAGGAGCGACGTAAATTGAACAAATGTGATAGAATTTCGCTGAATTCTTATATTAACCAATATATAAAATGATCTAATCGGGTCTCTGTTCGCCGTAGCCTAGATGTTTAATAGTGCACTTTAGTCGCCATTCCACGCGCTTTAAGCTGCCGCCCAGCCCAGTACGCTATCTGAAATAGGAGCGACATAAATTGAACAAATGGGATAGAATTTCGCTTAATTCTTATATTAACCAAAATATAAAATGATCTAATCGGGTCTCTGATTGCACTATCATAGAAGTTTAATAGTGCACTTCACTCTCCATTCCACGCGCTTTAAGATGCCCCCTAGCCCAGTACGCTATCTGAAATAGGAGCGACGTAAATTGAACAAATGTAATAGAATTTCGCTGAATTCTTAAATTAACCATAATATAAAATTATCTAATCGGGTCTCTGTTTGCCCTACCCTAGAAGTTTATTAGTGCATTTTACTCGCCACTTCTTCCGCTTTGAGATGCCGCTTATCCCAATACGCTATCTGAAATATGAGCGACGTAAATTGAACAAATGCGATAGAATATCACTGAATTCTTATATTAATCATAATGAAAAATGATCTAATCGGGTCTCTGTTCGCCCTACCCTAGAAGTTTAATAGTGCATTTTACTCGCCATTCCACGCGCTTTAAGATGCCGCTTAGCCCAATACGCTATCTGAAATAGGAGCGACGTAAATTGAACAAATGTGATAGAATTTCGCTGAATTCTTATATTAACCAAAATATAAAATGATCTAATCGGGTCTCGGATTGCCCTATCATACAAGTTTAATGGTGCATTTTACACGCCATTCCAGGCGCTTTAAGATGCCGCCTAGCCCAGTACGCTATCTGAAATAGGAGCGACGTAAATTGAACAAATGTGATAGAATTTTGCTGAATTCTTGAATTAACCATAATATAAAATGGTATAATCGGGTCTCTGTTTGCCCTACCCTGGAAATTTAATAGTGCATTTTACTCGCCATTTCATGCGCTTTGAGATGCCGCTTAGCCCAATACGCTATCTGTAATAGGAGCGACGTAAATTGAACAAATGTGATAGAATTTCCCTGAATTCTTATATTAACCTTAATGTAAAATGATCTAATCGGGTCTCTGTTCGCCCTACCCTAGAAGTTTAATAGTGCATTTCACTCGTCATTTCATGCGCTTTGAGATGCCGCGTAGCCCAATACGCTATCTGAAATAGGAGCGACGTAAATTGAACAAATGTGATAGAATTTCGCTGATTTCTTATAATAACCAAAATATAAAATGATCTAATCGGGTCTCTGTTCGCCCTACCATAGAAGTCTAATAGTGCATTTCACTCGTCATTTCATGCGCTTTGAGATGCCGCTTTGCCCAATACGCTATCTGAAATAGGAGCCACGTAAATTGAACAAATGTGATAGAATTTCCCTGAATTCTTATATTAACCTTAATGTAAAATGATCTAATCGGGTCTCTGTTCGCCCTACCCTAGAAGTTTAATAGTGCATTTCACTGGTCATTTCATGCGCATTGAGATGCCGCTTAGCCCAATACGCTATCTGAAATAGGAGCGACGTAAGTTGAACAAATGTGATAGAATTACGCTGAATTCTTATATTAACCGTAATATAAAATGATCTAATCGGGTCTCTGTTTGCACTACCCTAGAAGTTTAACAGTTCATTTTACACGCCCTTTCATGCGCTTTGGGATGCCGCTTAGCCCAATAAGCTATCTGAAATAGGAGCGACGTAAATTGAACAAATGTGATAGAATTTCGCTGAATTCTTGTATTAAGCAAAATATAAAATGATCTAATCGGGTCTCTGATTGCCCTATCAGAGAAGTTTAATAGTGCATTTCAAGCGCCATTCCACGCGCTTTAAGATGCCGCTTAGTCCAATACGCTATCTGAAATAGGAGCGACGTAAATTGAACAAATGTGATAGAATTTCCCTGAAATCTTATATTAAACAAAATATAAAATGATCTAATCGGGTCTCTGTTTGCCCTACCCTAGAAGTTTAGTAGTGCATTTTTCTCGCCATTTCATGCGCTTTGAGATACCGCTTAGCCCAATACGCTATCTGAAATAAGAGCGACGTAAATTGAACAAATGTGATAGAATTTTGCTGAATTCTTAAATTAACCATAATATTAGATGATCTAATCGGGTCTCTGCTTGCCCTACCCTAGAAGTTTAATAGTGCATTTTACTCACCATTTCATGCGCTTTGCGATGCCGCTTAGCCCAATACGCTATCTGAAACAGGAGGGACGTAAGATGAACAAATGTGATAGAATTTCGCAGAATTCTTTTATTAACCATAATGTAAAATGATCTAATCGGGTCTCTGTTCGCCCTAGCCTAGAAGTTTAATTGTGGATTTTACTCGCCATTCCACGCGCTGTAAGATGCCGCCTAGCCCAGTACGCTATCTGAAATAGGAGCGACCTAAATTGAACGAATGTGATAGAATTTTGCTGAATTCTTAAATTAACCATAATATAAAATGATCTAATCGGGACTCTGCTTGCCCTACCCTAGAAGTTTAACAGTGCATTTTCCTCTTCATTTCATGCGCTTTGAGATGCCGCTTTGCCCAATACGCTATCTGAAATAGGAGCGACGTAAATTGAACAAATGTGATAGAATTTCGCTGAATTCTTAAATTAACCATAACATAAAATGATCTCAGCGGGTCTCTCTTTGCCCTACCCTAGAAGTTTAATAGTGCATTTTACTCGCCATTTCATGCGCTTTGAGATGCCGCATAGCCCAATACGCTATCTGAAATAGGAGCGACGTAAATTGAAACAAATGTGATAGAATTTCCATGAATTCTTATATTAACCTTAATGTAAAATGATCTAATCGGGTCTCTGTTCGCCCTAGCCTATAAGTTTAATAGTACATTTTACTCGCCATTCCACGCGCTTTAAGTTGCCGCCTAGCCCAGTACGCTATCTGAAATAGGAGCGACGTAGGTTGAACAAATGTGATAGAATAACGCTGAATTCTTATATTAACCGTAATATAAAATGATCTAATCGGGTCTCTCTTTGCCTTACCCAAGAAGTTTAATAGTGCATTTCACTCGTCATTTCATGCGCTTTGAGATGCCGCTTAGCCCACTACGCTATCTGAAATAGGAGAGACGTAAGTTGAACAAATGTGATAGAATTTCGCTGAATTCTTTTATTAACCATAATGTAAAATGATCTAATCGGATCTCTGTTCGCCCTAGCCTAGAAGTTTAATAGTGGATTTTACTTGCCATTCCACGCGCTTTGAGATGCCGCATAGCCCAATACGCTATCTGAAATAGGAGCGACGCAAATTGAACGAATGTGATAGAATTTCGCAGAATTCTTAAATTAACCATAATATAAAATGATCTAATCGGGTCTCTGTTTGCCCTACCCCAGAACTTTAATAGTGCAGTTTACTCGTCATTTCATGCGCTTTGAGATGCTGCTTAGCCCAATACGCTATCTGAAATAGGAGCGACGTAAGTTGAACAAATGTGATAGAATTTCGCTGAATTCTTTTATTAACCATAATGTAAAATGATCTGATCGGGTCTCTGTTCGCCCTAGCCTAGAAGTTTAATAGTGCATTTTACTCGCCATTTCATGCGCTTTGAGATGCCGCTTAGCCCAATACGCTAACTGAAATAGGAGCGACGTAAGTTGAACAAATGTGATAGAATTACGCTGAATTCTTATATTAACCGTAATATAAAATGATCTAATCGGGTCTCTGTTAGCCTCATCCTAGAAGTTTAGTATTGCATTTTACTCGCCCTTTCATGCGCTTTGAGATGCCGCTTAGCCCAATACGCTATTTGAAATAGGAGCGACGTAAATTGAACAAATGTGATAGAATTTCGCTGAATTCTTAAATTAACTATAATATAAAATGATCTAATCGGGTCACTGATTGCCCAATCATAGAAGTTTAATAGTGCATTTTACTCGCCATTCCACGCGGTTTAAGTTGCCGCCTAGCCCAGTACGCTATCAGAAATAGGAGCGACGTAAATTGAACAAATGTGATAGAATTTTGCTGAATTCTTAAATTAACCATAACATAAAATGATCTAATCGGGTCTCTGTTTGCCCTACCCTAGAAGTTTAACAGTGCATTTTACTCGTCATTTCATGCGCTTTGAGATGCCGCTTTTCCCAATACGCTATCTGAAATAGGAGCGACGCAAATTGAACGAATGTGATAGAATTTCGCTGAATTCTTAAATTAACCATAATATAAAATGATCTAATCGGGTCTCTGTTTGCCCGACCCCAGAACTTTAATAGTGCAGTTTACTCGTCATTTCATGCGCTTTGAGATGCCGCTTAGCCCAATATGCTATCTGAAATAGGAGCGACGTAAATTGAACAAATGTGATAGAATTTTGCTGAATTCTTAAATTAACCATAATATTAGATGATCTAATCGGGTCTCTGTTTGCCCTACCCTAGAAGTTTAATAGTGCATTTTACTCACCATTTCATGCGCTTTGCGATGCCGCTTAGCCCAATACGCTATCTGAAACAGAAGGGACGTAAGATGAACAAATGTGATAGAATTTCGCAGAATTCTTTTATTAACCATAATGTAAAATGATCTAATCGGGTCTCTCTTCGCCCTAGCCTAGAAGTTTAATTGTGGATTTTAATCGCCATTCCACGCGCTTTAAGATGCCGCCTAGCCAAGTACGCTATCTGAAATAGGAGCGACCTAAATTGAACGAATGTGATAGAATTTTGCTGAATTCTTAAATTAACCATAATATAAAATGATCTAATCGGGACTCTGCTTGCCCTACCCTACAAGTTTAACAGTGCATTTTACTCGTCATTTCATGCGCTTTGAAATGCCGCTTTGCCCAATACGCTATCTGAAATAGGAGCGACGTAAATTGAACAAATGTGATAGAATTTCGGTGAATTCTTAAATTAACCATAATATAAAATGATCTCAGCGGGTCTCTCTTTGCCCTACCCTAGAAGTTTAATAGTGCATTTTACTCGCCACTTCATGCGCTTTGAGATGCCGCATAGCCCAATACGCTATCTGAAATAGGAGCGACGTAAATTGTAACAAATGTGATAGAATTTCCGTGAAATCTTATATTAACCTTAATGTAAAATGATCGAATCGGGTCTCTGTTCGCCCTACCATAGAAGTCTAATGGTGCATTTCACTCGCCATTTCATGCGCTTTGAGATGCCGCTTAGCACAATACGCTATCTGAAATAGGAGCGACGTAAGTTGGACAAATGTGATAGAATTTCGCTGAATTCTTTTATTAACCATAATGTAAAATGATCTGATCGGGTCTCTGTTCGCCCTAGCCTAGAAGTTTAATAGTGCATTTTACTCGCCATTTCATGCGCTTTGAGATGCCGCTTAGCCCAATACGCTAACTGAAATAGGAGCGACGTAAGTTGAACAAATGTGATAGAATTACGCTGAATTCTTATATTAACCGTAATATAAAATGATCTAATCGGGTCTCTGTTAGCCTTATCCTAGAAGTTTAGTATTGCATTTTACTCGCCCTTTCATGCGCTTTGAGATGCCGCTTAGCCCAATACGCTATTTGAAATAGGAGCGACGTAAATTGAACAAATGTGATAGAATTTCGCTGAATTCTTAAATTAACTATAATATAAAATGATCTAATCGGGTCTCTTTGCCTTATCCTAGAAGTTTAGTATTGCATTTTACTCGCCATTTCAAGCGCTTTGAGATGCCTCTTAGCCCAATACGCTATCTGAAATAGGAGCGGCGTAAATTGAACAAATGTGATAGAATTTTGCTGAATTCTTAAATTAACCATAACATAAAATGATCTAATCGGGTCTCTGTTTGCCCTACCCTAGAAGTTTAATAGTGCATTTTACTCGCCATTTCATGCGCTTTGAGATGCCGCTTAGCCCAATACGCTATCCGAAATAGGAGCGACGTAAATTGAACAAATGTGATAGAATTTCGCTGAATTCTTAAATTAACCATAATATAAAATGATTTAATCGGGTCTCTGTTTGCCCTACCCTAGAACTTTAATAGTGCAGTTTACTCGTCATTTCATGCGCTTTGAGATGCCGCTTAGCCCAATACGCTATCTGAAATAGGAGCGACGTAAATTGAACAAATGTGATAGAATTTTGCTGAATTCTTAAATTAACCATAATATTAGATGATCTAATCGGGTCTCTGTTTGCCCTACCCTAGAAGTTTAATAGTGCACTTTACTCGCCATTTCATGCGCTTTGAGATGCCGCTCAGCCCAATACGCTATTTGAAATAGGAGCGACGTGAATTGAACAAATGTGATAGAATTTTGCTGAATTCTTAAATTAACCATAATATTAGATGATCTAATCGGGTCTCTGTTTGCCCTACCCTAGAAGTTTAATAGTGCGTTTTACTCGCCATTTCATGCGCTTTGAGCTGCCGCTTAGCCCAATAAGCTATCTGAAATAGGAGCGATATAAATTGAACAAATGTGATAGAATTTCGCTGAATTCTTAAACTAACCATAATATAAAATGATCTAATCGGGTCTCTGTTTGCCCTACCCTAGAACTTTAATAGTGCATTTTATTCGCCATTTTATACGCTTTGAGATGCCGCTTAGCCCAGTACGCTATCTGAAATAGGAGCGATGTAAATTGAACAAATGTGATAGAATTTCGATGAATTCTTTTATTAACCATAATGTAAAATGATCTAATCGGGTCTCTGATTGCCCTATCATAGAAGTTTAGTAGTGCGTTTTACTCGCCATTCCACGCGCTTTAAGATGCCGCCTAGCCCAGTATGGTATCTGAAATAGGAACGACGTAAATTGAACAAATGTGATAGAATTTTGCTGAATTCTTAAATTAACCATAATATAAAATGATCTAATCGGGTCTCTGATTGCCCTGCCCTAGAAGTTTAATAGTGCATTTTACTCGCCATTTCATGCGCTTTGAGATGCCGCTTAGCCCAATACGCTATCTGAAATAGGAGCGACGTAAATTGAACAAATGTGATAGAATTTCGCTGAATTCTTATATTAACCAAAATATAAAATGATCTAATCGGGTCTCGGATTGCCCTATCATACAAGTTTAATGGTGCATTTTACACGCCATTCCAGGCGCTTTAAGATGCCGCCTAGCCCAGTACGCTATCTGAAATAGGAGCGACGTAAATTGAACAAATGTGATAGAATTTTGCTGAATTCTTGAATTAACCATAATATAAAATGGTATAATCGGGTCTCTGTTTGCCCTACCCTGGAAATTTAATAGTGCATTTTACTCGCCATTTCATGCGCTTTGAGATGCCGCTTAGCCCAATACGCTATCTGTAATAGGAGCGACGTAAATTGAACAAATGTGATAGAATTTCCCTGAATTCTTATATTAACCTTAATGTAAAATGATCTAATCGGGTCTCTGTTCGCCCTACCCTAGAAGTTTAATAGTGCATTTCACTCGTCATTTCATGCGCTTTGAGATGCCGCGTAGCCCAATACGCTATCTGAAATAGGAGCGACGTAAATTGAACAAATGTGATAGAATTTCGCTGAATTCTTATAATAACCAAAATATAAAATGATCTAATCGGGTCTCTGTTCGCCCTACCATAGAAGTCTAATAGTGCATTTCACTCGTCATTTCATGCGCTTTGAGATGCCGCTTTGCCCAATACGCTATCTGAAATAGGAGCCACGTAAATTGAACAAATGTGATAGAATTTCCCTGAATTCTTATATTAACCTTAATGTAAAATGATCTAATCGGGTCTCTGTTCGCCCTACCCTAGAAGTTTAATAGTGCATTTCACTGGTCATTTCATGCGCATTGAGATGCCGCTTAGCCCAATACGCTATCTGAAATAGGAGCGACGTAAGTTGAACAAATGTGATAGAATTACGCTGAATTCTTATATTAACCGTAATATAAAATGATCTAATCGGGTCTCTGTTTGCACTACCCTAGAAGTTTAACAGTTCATTTTACACGCCCTTTCATGCGCTTTGGGATGCCGCTTAGCCCAATAAGCTATCTGAAATAGGAGCGACGTAAATTGAACAAATGTGATAGAATTTCGCTGAATTCTTGTATTAAGCAAAATATAAAATGATCTAATCGGGTCTCTGATTGCCCTATCAGAGAAGTTTAATAGTGCATTTCAAGCGCCATTCCACGCGCTTTAAGATGCCGCTTAGTCCAATACGCTATCTGAAATAGGAGCGACGTAAATTGAACAAATGTGATAGAATTTCCCTGAAATCTTATATTAAACAAAATATAAAATGATCTAATCGGGTCTCTGTTTGCCCTACCCTAGAAGTTTAGTAGTGCATTTTTCTCGCCATTTCATGCGCTTTGAGATACCGCTTAGCCCAATACGCTATCTGAAATAAGAGCGACGTAAATTGAACAAATGTGATAGAATTTTGCTGAATTCTTAAATTAACCATAATATTAGATGATCTAATCGGGTCTCTGCTTGCCCTACCCTAGAAGTTTAATAGTGCATTTTACTCACCATTTCATGCGCTTTGCGATGCCGCTTAGCCCAATACGCTATCTGAAACAGGAGGGACGTAAGATGAACAAATGTGATAGAATTTCGCAGAATTCTTTTATTAACCATAATGTAAAATGATCTAATCGGGTCTCTGTTCGCCCTAGCCTAGAAGTTTAATTGTGGATTTTACTCGCCATTCCACGCGCTGTAAGATGCCGCCTAGCCCAGTACGCTATCTGAAATAGGAGCGACCTAAATTGAACGAATGTGATAGAATTTTGCTGAATTCTTAAATTAACCATAATATAAAATGATCTAATCGGGACTCTGCTTGCCCTACCCTAGAAGTTTAACAGTGCATTTTCCTCTTCATTTCATGCGCTTTGAGATGCCGCTTTGCCCAATACGCTATCTGAAATAGGAGCGACGTAAATTGAACAAATGTGATAGAATTTCGCTGAATTCTTAAATTAACCATAACATAAAATGATCTCAGCGGGTCTCTCTTTGCCCTACCCTAGAAGTTTAATAGTGCATTTTACTCGCCATTTCATGCGCTTTGAGATGCCGCATAGCCCAATACGCTATCTGAAATAGGAGCGACGTAAATTGAAACAAATGTGATAGAATTTCCATGAATTCTTATATTAACCTTAATGTAAAATGATCTAATCGGGTCTCTGTTCGCCCTAGCCTATAAGTTTAATAGTACATTTTACTCGCCATTCCACGCGCTTTAAGTTGCCGCCTAGCCCAGTACGCTATCTGAAATAGGAGCGACGTAGGTTGAACAAATGTGATAGAATAACGCTGAATTCTTATATTAACCGTAATATAAAATGATCTAATCGGGTCTCTCTTTGCCTTACCCAAGAAGTTTAATAGTGCATTTCACTCGTCATTTCATGCGCTTTGAGATGCCGCTTAGCCCACTACGCTATCTGAAATAGGAGAGACGTAAGTTGAACAAATGTGATAGAATTTCGCTGAATTCTTTTATTAACCATAATGTAAAATGATCTAATCGGATCTCTGTTCGCCCTAGCCTAGAAGTTTAATTGTGGATTTTACTTGCCATTCCACGCGCTTTGAGATGCCGCATAGCCCAATACGCTATCTGAAATAGGAGCGACGCAAATTGAACGAATGTGATAGAATTTCGCAGAATTCTTAAATTAACCATAATATAAAATGATCTAATCGGGTCTCTGTTTGCCCTACCCCAGAACTTTAATAGTGCAGTTTACTCGTCATTTCATGCGCTTTGAGATGCTGCTTAGCCCAATACGCTATCTGAAATAGGAGCGACGTAAGTTGAACAAATGTGATAGAATTTCGCTGAATTCTTTTATTAACCATAATGTAAAATGATCTGATCGGGTCTCTGTTCGCCCTAGCCTAGAAGTTTAATAGTGCATTTTACTCGCCATTTCATGCGCTTTGAGATGCCGCTTAGCCCAATACGCTAACTGAAATAGGAGCGACGTAAGTTGAACAAATGTGATAGAATTACGCTGAATTCTTATATTAACCGTAATATAAAATGATCTAATCGGGTCTCTGTTAGCCTCATCCTAGAAGTTTAGTATTGCATTTTACTCGCCCTTTCATGCGCTTTGAGATGCCGCTTAGCCCAATACGCTATCTGAAATAGGAGCGACGTAAATTGAACAAATGTGATAGAATTTCGCTGAATTCTTAAATTAACTATAATATAAAATGATCTAATCGGGTCACTGATTGCCCAATCATAGAAGTTTAATAGTGCATTTTACTCGCCATTCCACGCGCTTTAAGTTGCCGCCTAGCCCAGTACGCTATCAGAAATAGGAGCGACGTAAATTGAACAAATGTGATAGAATTTTGCTGAATTCTTAAATTAACCATAACATAAAATGATCTAATCGGGTCTCTGTTTGCCCTACCCTAGAAGTTTAACAGTGCATTTTACTCGTCATTTCATGCGCTTTGAGATGCCGCTTTTCCCAATACGCTATCTGAAATAGGAGCGACGCAAATTGAACGAATGTGATAGAATTTCGCTGAATTCTTAAATTAACCATAATATAAAATGATCTAATCGGGTCTCTGTTTGCCCGACCCCAGAACTTTAATAGTGCAGTTTACTCGTCATTTCATGCGCTTTGAGATGCCGCTTAGCCCAATATGCTATCTGAAATAGGAGCGACGTAAATTGAACAAATGTGATAGAATTTTGCTGAATTCTTAAATTAACCATAATATTAGATGATCTAATCGGGTCTCTGTTTGCCCTACCCTAGAAGTTTAATAGTGCATTTTACTCACCATTTCATGCGCTTTGCGATGCCGCTTAGCCCAATACGCTATCTGAAACAGAAGGGACGTAAGATGAACAAATGTGATAGAATTTCGCAGAATTCTTTTATTAACCATAATGTAAAATGATCTAATCGGGTCTCTCTTCGCCCTAGCCTAGAAGTTTAATTGTGGATTTTAATCGCCATTCCACGCGCTTTAAGATGCCGCCTAGCCAAGTACGCTATCTGAAATAGGAGCGACCTAAATTGAACGAATGTGATAGAATTTTGCTGAATTCTTAAATTAACCATAATATAAAATGATCTAATCGGGACTCTGCTTGCCCTACCCTACAAGTTTAACAGTGCATTTTACTCGTCATTTCATGCGCTTTGAAATGCCGCTTTGCCCAATACGCTATCTGAAATAGGAGCGACGTAAATTGAACAAATGTGATAGAATTTCGGTGAATTCTTAAATTAACCATAATATAAAATGATCTCAGCGGGTCTCTCTTTGCCCTACCCTAGAAGTTTAATAGTGCATTTTACTCGCCACTTCATGCGCTTTGAGATGCCGCATAGCCCAATACGCTATCTGAAATAGGAGCGACGTAAATTGTAACAAATGTGATAGAATTTCCGTGAAATCTTATATTAACCTTAATGTAAAATGATCGAATCGGGTCTCTGTTCGCCCTACCATAGAAGTCTAATGGTGCATTTCACTCGCCATTTCATGCGCTTTGAGATGCCGCTTAGCCCAATACGCTATCTGAAATAGGAGCGACGTAAGTTGGACAAATGTGATAGAATTTCGCTGAATTCTTTTATTAACCATAATGTAAAATGATCTGATCGGGTCTCTGTTCGCCCTAGCCTAGAAGTTTAATAGTGCATTTTACTCGCCATTTCATGCGCTTTGAGATGCCGCTTAGCCCAATACGCTAACTGAAATAGGAGCGACGTAAGTTGAACAAATGTGATAGAATTACGCTGAATTCTTATATTAACCGTAATATAAAATGATCTAATCGGGTCTCTGTTAGCCTTATCCTAGAAGTTTAGTATTGCATTTTACTCGCCCTTTCATGCGCTTTGAGATGCCGCTTAGCCCAATACGCTATTTGAAATAGGAGCGACGTAAATTGAACAAATGTGATAGAATTTCGCTGAATTCTTAAATTAACTATAATATAAAATGATCTAATCGGGTCTCTTTGCCTTATCCTAGAAGTTTAGTATTGCATTTTACTCGCCATTTCAAGCGCTTTGAGATGCCTCTTAGCCCAATACGCTATCTGAAATAGGAGCGGCGTAAATTGAACAAATGTGATAGAATTTTGCTGAATTCTTAAATTAACCATAACATAAAATGATCTAATCGGGTCTCTGTTTGCCCTACCCTAGAAGTTTAATAGTGCATTTTACTCGCCATTTCATGCGCTTTGAGATGCCGCTTAGCCCAATACGCTATCCGAAATAGGAGCGACGTAAATTGAACAAATGTGATAGAATTTCGCTGAATTCTTAAATTAACCATAATATAAAATGATTTAATCGGGTCTCTGTTTGCCCTACCCTAGAACTTTAATAGTGCATTTTACTCGTCATTTCATGCGCTTTGAGATGCCGCTTAGCCCAATACGCTATCTGAAATAGGAGCGACGTAACTTGAACAAATGTGATAGAATTTTGCTGAATTCTTAAATTAACCATAATATTAGATGATCTAATCGGGTCTCTGTTTGCCCTACCCTAGAAGTTTAATAGTGCACTTTACTCGCCATTTCATGCGCTTTGAGATGCCGCTCAGCCCAATACGCTATTTGAAATAGGAGCGACGTGAATTGAACAAATGTGATAGAATTTTGCTGAATTCTTAAATTAACCATAATATTAGATGATCTAATCGGGTCTCTGTTTGCCCTACCCTAGAAGTTTAATAGTGCGTTTTACTCGCCATTTCATGCGCTTTGAGCTGCCGCTTAGCCCAATAAGCTATCTGAAATAGGAGCGATATAAATTGAACAAATGTGATAGAATTTCGCTGAATTCTTAAACTAACCATAATATAAAATGATCTAATCGGGTCTCTGTTTGCCCTACCCTAGAACTTTAATAGTGCATTTTATTCGCCATTTTATACGCTTTGAGATGCCGCTTAGCCCAGTACGCTATCTGAAATAGGAGCGATGTAAATTGAACAAATGTGATAGAATTTCGATGAATTCTTTTATTAACCATAATGTAAAATGATCTAATCGGGTCTCTGATTGCCCTATCATAGAAGTTTAGTAGTGCGTTTTACTCGCCATTCCACGCGCTTTAAGATGCCGCCTAGCCCAGTATGGTATCTGAAATAGGAACGACGTAAATTGAACAAATGTGATAGAATTTTGCTGAATTCTTAAATTAACCATAATATAAAATGATCTAATCGGGTCTCTGATTGCCCTGCCCTAGAAGTTTAATAGTGCATTTTACTCGCCATTTCATGCGCTTTGAGATGCCGCTTAGCCCAATACGCTATCTGTAATAGGAGCGACGTAAATTGAACAAATGTGATAGAATTTCCCTGAATTCTTATATTTACCTTAATGTAAAATGATCTAATCGTGTCTCTGTTCGACCTACCCTAGAAGTTTAGTAGTGCATTTCACTCGTCATTTCATGCGCTTTGAGATGCCGCGTAGCCCAATACGCTATCTGAAATAGGAGCGACGTAAATTGAACAAATGTGATAGAATTTCGCTGATTTCTTATAATAACCAAAATATAAAATGATCTAATCGGGTCTCTGTTCGCCCTACCATAGAAGTCTAATAGTGCATTTCACTCGCCATTTCATGCGCTTTGAGATGCCGCTTTGCCCAATACGCTATCTGAAATAGGAGCCACGTAAATTGAACAAATGTGATAGAATTTCCCTGAATTCTTATATTAACCTTAATGTAAAATGATCTAATCGGGTCTCTGTTCGCCCTACCCTAGAAGTTTAATAGTGCATTTCACTGGTCATTTCATGCGCATTGAGATGCCGCTTAGCCCAATACGCTATCTGAAATAGGAGCGACGTAAGTTGAACAAATGTGATAGAATTACGCTGCATTCTTATATTAACCGTAATATAAAATGATCTAATCGGGTCTCTGTTTGCACTACCCTAGAAGTTTAACAGTTCATTTTACACGCCCTTTCATGCGCTTTGGGATGCCGCTTAGCCCAATAAGCTATCTGAAATAGGAGCGACGTAAATGGAACAAATGTGATAGAATTTCGCTGAATTCTTGTATTAAGCAAAATATAAAATGATCTAATCGGGTCTCTGATTGCCCTATCAGAGAAGTTTAATAGTGCATTTCAAGCGCCATTCCACGCGCTTTAAGATGCCGCTTAGTCCAATACGCTATCTGAAATAGGAGCGACGTAAATTGAACAAATGTGATAGAATTTCCCTGAAATCTTATATTAAACAAAATATAAAATGATCTAATCCGGTCTCTGATTGCCCTATCATAGAAGATTAGTAGTGCATTTTACTCGGCATTCCACGCGCTTTAAGATGCCGCCAAGCCCAGTACGTTATCTGAAATAGGAGCGACGTAAGTTGAACAAATGTGATAGAATTACGCTGAATTCTTATATTAACCATAATATAAAATGATCTAATCGGGTCTCTGTTTGCCTTATCCTAGAAGTTTAATAGTGCATTTTACCCCCCATTTCATGCGCTTTGAATTCCGCTTAGCCCAATCCGCTATCTGAATTAGGAGCGACGTAAATTGAACAAGTGTGATAGAATTTCGCAGAATTCTTAAATTAACCATGATATAAAATGATCTAATCGGGTCTCTGTTTGCCCTACCCTAGAAGTTTAATAGTGCATTTCACTCGTCATTTCATGCGCTTTGAGATGCCGCTTAGCCCAATACGCTATCTGAAATATCAGCGACGTAAATTGAACAAATGTGAGAGAATCTCGCTGAATGCTTATATTAACCTTAATGTAAAATGATCTAATCGGGTCTCTGTTCGCCCTACCCTAGAAGATTAATAGTGCATTTCACTCGTCATTTCATGCGCTTTGTAATGCCGCTGAGCCCAATAAGCTATCTGAAATAGGAGCCACGTAAATTGAACGAATGTGATAGAATTTCGCTGAATTCTTGAATTAACCATAATATAAAATGATCTTATCGGGTGTCTGTTTGCCCTACCCTGGAAGTTTAATAGTGCATTTTACTCGCCATTTCTTGCGCTTTGAGATGCCGCTTAGCCCAATACGCTATCTGAAATGTCAGCGACGTAAATTGAACAAATGTGATAGAATTTCCCTGAAATCTTATAGTAAACAAAATATAAAATGATCTAATCGGGACTCTGATTGTCCTATCACAGAATTTTAGTAGTGCATTTTACTCGCCCTTCCACGCGCTTTGAGATGCCGCCTAGCCCAGTACGCTATCTGAAATAGGAGCGACGTAAGCTGAACAAATGTGATAGAATTACGCTGCATTCTTATATTAACCGTAATATAAAATGATCTATTCGGGTCTCTGTTCGCCCTACCCTAGAAGTTTAATAGTGCATTTCACTCGTCAATCCATGCGCTTTGAGATACCGCTTAGCCCAATACGCTATCTGAAATAGGAGCGACGTAAGTGGAACAAATGTGATAGAATTACGCTGAATTCTTATATTAACCGTAATATAAAATGATCTAATCGGGTCTCTGTTTGCCTTATCCTAGAAGTTTAATAGTGCATTTTACTCAACATTTCTTGCGCTTTGAGATGCCGCTTAGCCCAATACGCTATCTGAAATATCAGCGACGTAAATTGAACAAATGTGAGAGAATTTCGCTGAATTCTTATATTAACCTTAATGTAAAATGTTCTAATCGGGTCTCTGTTCGCCCTACCCTAGAAGATTAATAGTGCATTTCACTCGTCATTTTATGCGCTTTGAGATGCCGCTTAGCCCAGTACGCTATCTGAAATAGGAGCGATGTAAATTGAACAAATGTGATAGAATTTCGATGAATTCTTTTATTAACCATAATGTAAAATGATCTAATCGGGTCTCTGATTGCCCTATCATAGAAGTTTAGTAGAGCATTTTACTCGCCATTCCACGCGCTTTAAGATGCCGCCTAGCCCAGTATGCTATCTGAAATAGGAACGACGTAAATTGAACAAATGTGAGAATTTTGCTGAATTCTTAAATTAACCATAATATAAAATGATCTAATCGGGTCTTTGATTGCCCTGCCCTAGAAGTTTAATAGTGCATTTTACTCGCCATTTCATGCGCTTTGAGATGCCGCCTAGCCCAGTACGCTATCTGAAATAGGAGCGACGTAAGTTGAACAAATGTGATAGTATTACGCTGAATTCTTATATTAACCGTAATATAAAATGGTCTAATCGGGTCTCCGTTTGCCTTATCCTAGAAGTTTAATAGTGCATTTTACTCGTCATTTCATGCGCTTTGAGATGCCGCTTAGCCCAATACGCTATCTGAAATAGGAGCGATGTAAATTGAACAAATGTGATAGAATTTTGCTGAATTCTTAAATTAACCATAATATAAAATGATGTAATCGGGTCTTTGTTCGCCCTACCCAAGAAGTTTAATAGTGCGTTTCTCTCGTCATTTCATGCGCTTTGACATGCCGCTTAGCCCAATACGCTATCTGAAATAGGAGCGACGTAAATTGAACAAATGTGATAGAATTTCCCTGAAATGTTATAGTAAACAAAATATAAAATGATCTAATCGGAACTCTGATTGCCCTATCATAGAAGTTTAGTAGTGCATTTTACTCGCCCTTCCACGCGCTTTAAGATGCCGCCTAGCCCAGTACGGTATCTGAAATAGGAGCGACGTAAACTGAACAAATGTGATAGAATTTCGCTGAATTCTTATATTAACCTTAATGTAAAATGATCTAATCGGGTCTCTGATCGCCCTACCACAGAAGTCTAATAGTGCATTTCACTCGCCATTTCATGCGCTTTGAGATGCCGCTTAGCCCAATACGCTATCTGAAATAGGAGCGAAGTAAATTGAACAAATGTGATAGAATTTCCCTGAAATTTTATATTAAACAAAATATAAAATGATCTAATCGGGTCTCTGTTCGCCCTACCCAAGAAGTTTAATAGTGCATTTTACTCGCCATTCCACGCGCTTTAAGATGCCGCCTAGCCCAGTATGCTATCTGAAATAGGAACGACGTAAATTGAACAAATGTGATAGAATTTTGCTGAATTCTTTTATTAACCATAATGTTAAATGATCTAATCGGGTCTCTGTTTGCCTTATCCTAGAAGTTTAAGAGTGCAATTTACTCGCCATTTCATGCGCTTTGAGATGCCGCCTAGCCCAGTATGCTATCTGAAATAGGAACAACGTAAATTGAACAAATGTGATAGAATTTCGCTGAATTCTTAAATTAACCATAATATGAAATGACCTAATCGGGTCTCTGTTTGCCCTACCCTAGAAGTTTAATAGTGCATTTTACTCAACATTTCTTGCGCTTTGAGATGCCGCTTAGCCCAATACGCTATCTGAAATATCAGCGACGTAAATTGAACAAATGTGAGAGAATTTCGCTGAATTCTTATATTAACCATAATGTAAAATGTTCTAATCGGGTCTCTGTTCGCCCTACCCTAGAAGATTAATAGTGCATTTCACTCGTCATTTCATGCGCTTTGAGATGCCGCTTAGCCCAGTACGCTATCTGAAATAGGAGCGATGTAAATTGAACAAATGTGATAGAATTTCGATGAATTCTTTTATTAACCATAATGTAAAATGATCTAATCGGGTCTCTGATTGCCCTATCATAGAAGTTTAGTAGTGCGTTTTACTCGCCATTCCACGCGCTTTAAGATGCCGCCTAGCCCAGTATGGTATCTGAAATAGGAACGACGTAAATTGAACAAATGTGATAGAATTTTGCTGAATTCTTAAATTAACCATAATATAAAATGATCTAATCGGGTCTCTGATTGCCCTGCCCTAGAAGTTTAATAGTGCATTTTACTCGCCATTTCATGCGCTTTGAGATGCCGCTTAGCCCAATACGCTATCTGTAATAGGAGCGACGTAAATTGAACAAATGTGATAGAATTTCCCTGAATTCTTATATTTACCTTAATGTAAAATGATCTAATCGTG
Source organism: Macropis europaea (assembly GCA_916610135.2). NCBI lineage: Eukaryota > Metazoa > Arthropoda > Insecta > Hymenoptera > Melittidae > Macropis > Macropis europaea. The sequence continues at coordinate 200,659 of CAKAJE020001725.1, read as the reverse complement.
TCTCTGTTCGACCTACCCTAGAAGTTTAGTAGTGCATTTCACTCGTCATTTCATGCGCTTTGAGATGCCGCGTAGCCCAATACGCTATCTGAAATAGGAGCGACGTAAATTGAACAAATGTGATAGAATTTCGCTGATTTCTTATAATAACCAAAATATAAAATGATCTAATCGGGTCTCTGTTCGCCCTACCCTAGAAGTTTAATAGTGCATTTCACTGGTCATTTCATGCGCATTGAGATGCCGCTTAGCCCAATACGCTATCTGAAATAGGAGCGACGTAAGTTGAACAAATGTGATAGAATTACGCTGCATTCTTATATTAACCGTAATATAAAATGATCTAATCGGGTCTCTGTTTGCACTACCCTAGAAGTTTAACAGTTCATTTTACACGCCCTTTCATGCGCTTTGGGATGCCGCTTAGCCCAATGAGCTATCTGAAATAGGAGCGACGTAAATGGAACAAATGTGATAGAATTTCGCTGAATTCTTGTATTAAGCAAAATATAAAATGATCTAATCGGGTCTCTGATTGCCCTATCAGAGAAGTTTAATAGTGCATTTCAAGCGCCATTCCACGCGCTTTAAGATGCCGCTTAGTCCAATACGCTATCTGAAATAGGAGCGACGTAAATTGAACAAATGTGATAGAATTTCCCTGAAATCTTATATTAAACAAAATATAAAATGATCTAATCCGGTCTCTGATTGCCCTATCATAGAAGATTAGTAGTGCATTTTACTCGGCATTCCACGCGCTTTAAGATGCCGCCAAGCCCAGTACGTTATCTGAAATAGGAGCGACGTAAGTTGAACAAATGTGATAGAATTACGCTGAATTCTTATATTAACCATAATATAAAATGATCTAATCGGGTCTCTGTTTGCCTTATCCTAGAAGTTTAATAGTGCATTTTACCCCCCATTTCATGCGCTTTGAAATGCCGCTTAGCCCAATCCGCTATCTGAATTAGGAGCGACGTAAATTGAACAAGTGTGATAGAATTTCGCAGAATTCTTAAATTAACCATGATATAAAATGATCTAATCGGGTCTCTGTTTGCCCTACCCTAGAAGTTTAATAGTGCATTTCACTCGTCATTTCATGCGCTTTGAGATGCCGCTTAGCCCAATACGCTATCTGAAATATCAGCGACGTAAATTGAACAAATGTGAGAGAATCTCGCTGAATGCTTATATTAACCTTAATGTAAAATGATCTAATCGGGTCTCTGTTCGCCCTACCCTAGAAGATTAATAGTGCATTTCACTCGTCATTTCATGCGCTTTGTAATGCCGCTGAGCCCAATAAGCTATCTGAAATAGGAGCCACGTAAATTGAACGAATGTGATAGAATTTCGCTGAATTCTTGAATTAACCATAATATAAAATGATCTTATCGGGTGTCTGTTTGCCCTACCCTGGAAGTTTAATAGTGCATTTTACTCGCCATTTCTTGCGCTTTGAGATGCCGCTTAGCCCAATACGCTATCTGAAATGTCAGCGACGTAAATTGAACAAATGTGATAGAATTTCCCTGAAATCTTATAGTAAACAAAATATAAAATGATCTAATCGGGACTCTGATTGTCCTATCACAGAATTTTAGTAGTGCATTTTACTCGCCCTTCCACGCGCTTTGAGATGCCGCCTAGCCCAGTACGCTATCTGAAATAGGAGCGACGTAAGCTGAACAAATGTGATAGAATTACGCTGCATTCTTATATTAACCGTAATATAAAATGATCTATTCGGGTCTCTGTTCGCCCTACCCTAGAAGTTTAATAGTGCATTTCACTCGTCAATCCATGCGCTTTGAGATACCGCTTAGCCCAATACGCTATCTGAAATAGGAGCGACGTAAGTGGAACAAATGTGATAGAATTACGCTGAATTCTTATATTAACCGTAATATAAAATGATCTAATCGGGTCTCTGTTTGCCTTATCCTAGAAGTTTAATAGTGCATTTTACTCGCCATTTCATGCGCATTGAGATGCCGCATAGCCCAATACGCTATCTGAAATAGGAGCGACGTAAATTGAACAAACGTGATAGGGTTTCGCTGAATTCTTTTATTAACCATAATGTAAAATGATCTAATCAGGTCTCTGTTCGCCCTAGCCTAGAAGTTTAATAGTGCATTTTATTCGCCATTTCATGCGCTTTGAGATGCCGCATAGCCCAATACGCTATCTGAAATAGGAGCGACGTAAATTGAACAAATGTGATAGAATTTCCCTGAAATCTTATAGTAAACAAAATATAAAATGATCTAACCGGGACTCTGATTGTCCTATCACAGAATTTTAGTAGTGCATTTTACTCGCCCTTCCACGCGCTTTGAGATGCCGCCTAGCCCAGTACGCTATCTGAAATAGGAGCGACGTAAGCTGAACAAATGTGATAGAATTACGCTGAATTCTTATATTAACCGTAATATAAAATGATCTATTCGGGTCTCTGTTCGCCCTACCCTAGAAGTTTAATAGTGCATTTCACTCGTCAAGCCATGCGCTTTGAGATACCGCTTAACCCGATTCGCTATCTGAAATAGGAGCGACGTAAGTGGAACAAATGTGATAGAATTACGCTGAATTCTTATATTAACCGTAATATAAAATGATCTAATCGGGTCTCTGATTGCCCTACCCTAGAAGTTTAATAGTGCATTTTACTCGCCATTTCATGCGCTTTGAGATGCCGCTTAGCCCAATACGCTATCTGAAATAGGTGCGACGTAAATTAAACAAATGTGATAGAATTTCCCTGAAACCTTATAGTAAACAAAATATAAAATGATCTAACCGGGACTCTGATTGTCCTATCACAGAATTTTAGTAGTGCATTTTACTCGCCCTTCCACGCGCTTTGAGATGCCGCCTAGCCCAGTACGCTATCTGAAATAGGAGCGACGTAAGCTGAACAAATGTGATAGAATTACGCTGAATTCTTATATTAACCGTAATATAAAATGATCTATTCGGGTCTCTGTTCGCCCTACCCTAGAAGTTTAATAGTGCATTTCACTCGTCAAGCCATGCGCTTTGAGATACCGCTTAGCCCGATACGCTATCTGAAATAGGAGCGACGTAAGTGGAACAAATGTGATAGAATTACGCTGAATTCTTATATTAACCGTAATATAAAATGATCTAATCGGGTCTCTGATTGCCCTACCCTAGAAGTTTAATAGTGCATTTTACTCGCCATTTCATGCGCTTTGAGATGCCGCTTAGCCCAATACGCTATCTGAAATAGGTGCGACGTAAATTAAACAAATGTGATAGAGTTTCGCTGAATTCTTATATTAACCAAAATATAAAATGATCTAATCGGGTCTCTGAATGCCCTATCATAGATGTTTAAGAGTGCATTTTACTCGCCATTCCACGCGCTTTAAGATGCCGCCTAGCCCAGTATGCTGTCTGAAATAGGAACGACGTAAGTTGAACAAATGTGACAGAATTTTGCTGAATTCTTAAATTAACCATAATATAAAATGATCTAATCGGGTCTCTGATTGCCCTACCCTAGAAGTTTAATAGTGCATTTTACTCGCCATTTCATGCGCCTTGAGATGCCGCTTAGCCCAATGCGCTATCTGAAATAGGTGCGATGTAAATTGAACAAATGTGATAGAATTTTGCTGAATTCTTAAATTAACGATAATATAAAATGATGTAATCGGGTCTCTGTTCCACCTACCCAAGAAGTTTAATAGTGCATTTCTCTCGTCATTTCATGCGCTTTGAGGTGCCGCTTAGCCCAATAGCTATCTGAAATAGGAGCGACGAAAATTGAACAAATGTGATAGAATTTCCCTGAAATCTTATATTAAACAAAATATAAAATGATCTAAACGGGACTCTGATTGCCCTATCACAGAAGTTTAGTAGTGCATTTTACTCGCCCTTCCACGCTCTTTAAGATGCTGCCTAGCCCAGTAGACTATCTGAAATAGGAGCGACGTATTTTGAACAAATGTGATAGAATTACGCTGAATTCTTATATTAACCGTAATATAAAATGATCTAATCGGGTCTCTGTTTGCATTACCCTAGAAGTTTAATAGTGCATTTTACTCGCCATTTCATGCGCTTTAAGATGCCGCTTAGCCCAATACGCTATCTGCAATAGGATCGACGTAAATGGAACAAATGTGATAGAATTTCGCTGAATTCTTAAATTAACCATAATATAAAGTGATCTAAACGGGTCTCTGTTTGCCCTACCCTAGAAGTTTAATTGTGCATTTTACTCGCCATTTCTTGCGCCTTGAGATGCCGCTTAGCCCAATACGCTATCTGAAATATTAGCGACGTAAATTGAACAAATGTGAGAGAATCTCGCTGAATTCTTATATTAACCTTCATGAAAAATGATCTAATCGGGTCTCAGTTCGCCCTACCCTAGAAGATTAATAGTGCATTTCACTCGTCATTTCATGCGCTTTGAGATGCCGCTTAGCCCAATAAGCTATCTGAAATAGGAGCGACGTAAATTGAACAAATGTGATAGAATTTCGCTGAATTCTTATTTTAACCTTAATGTAAAATGATCTAATCGGGTGTTTGTTCGCCCTACCCTAGAAGTTTAATAGTGCATTTCACTCGTCATTTCATGCGCTTTGAGATGCCGCTTAGCCCAATAAGCTATCTGAAATAGCAGCGACGTAAATTGAACAAATGTGATAGAATTTCGCTGAATTCTTATATTAACCATAATATAAAATGATCTAATCGGGTCTCTGATTGCCCTACCCTAGAAGTTTAATAGTGCATTTTACTCGCCCTTTCGTGCGCTTTGAGATGCCGCTTAGCCCAATACGCTATCTGAAATAGGAGCGTCGGAAATTGAACAAATGTGATAGAATTTCGCTGAATTCTTATATTAACCAAAATATAAAATGATCAAATCGAGTCTCTGATTGCCCTATCATAGAAGTTTAATAGTGCATTTTACTCGCCATTCCACGCGCTTTAAGTTGCCGCCTTGCCCAGTACGCTATCTGAAATAGGAGCTACGTAAGTTGAACAAATGTGACAGAATTACGCTGAATTCTTATATTAACCGTAATATAAAATGATCTAATCGTGTCTCTGTTTGCCTTATCCTAGAAGTTTAATAGTGCATTTTACTCGCCATTTCATGCGCTTTGAGATGCCGCTTAGCCCAATAAGCTATCTGAAATAGGAGCGATGTAAATTGTACAAATGGGATAGAATTTCGCTGAATTCTTAAATTAAACATAATATGAAATGACCTAATCGGGTCTCTGTTTGCCCTACCCTAGAAGTTTAATAGTGCATTTTACTCAACATTTCTTGCGCTTTGAGATGCCGCTTAGCCCAATACGCTATCTGAAATATCAGCGACGTAAATTGAACAAATGTGATAGAATTACGCTGAATCCTTATATTAACCAAAATATAAAATGATCTAATCGGGTCTCTGATTGCCCTATCATAGAAGTTTAGTAGTGCATTTTACTCGCCATTCCACGCGCTTTAAGGTGCCGCCTAGCCCAGTATGCTATCTGAAATAGGAACGACGTAAATTGAACAAATGTGAGAATTTTGCTGAATTCTTAAATTAACCATAATATAAAATGATCTAATCGGGTCTCTGATTGCCCTGCCCTAGAAGTTTAATAGTGCATTTTACTCGCCATTTCATGCGCTTTGAGATGCCGCTTAGCCCAATACGCTATCTGTAATAGGCGCGACGTAAATTGAACAAATGTGATAGAATTTTGCTGAATTCTTTTATTAACCATAATATGAAATGACCTAATCGGGTCTCTGTTTGCCCTACCCTAGAAGTTTAATAGTGCATTTTACTCAACATTTCTTGCGCTTTGAGATGCCGCTTAGCCCAATACGCTATCTGAAATATCAGCGACGTAAATTGAACAAATGTGAGAGAATTTCGCTGAATTCTTATATTAACCATAATGTAAAATGTTCTAATCGGGTCTCTGTTCGCCCTACCCTAGAAGATTAATAGTGCATTTCACTCGTCATTTCATGCGCTTTGAGATGCCGCTTAGCCCAGTACGCTATCTGAAATAGGAGCGATGTAAATTGAACAAATGTGATAGAATTTCGATGAATTCTTTTATTAACCATAATGTAAAATGATCTAATCGGGTCTCTGATTGCCCTATCATAGAAGTTTAGTAGTGCGTTTTACTCGCCATTCCACGCGCTTTAAGATGCCGCCTAGCCCAGTATGGTATCTGAAATAGGAACGACGTAAATTGAACAAATGTGATAGAATTTTGCTGAATTCTTAATTAACCATAATATAAAATGATCTAATCGGGTCTCTGATTGCCCTGCCCTAGAAGTTTAATAGTGCATTTTACTCGCCATTTCATGCGCTTTGAGATGCCGCTTAGCCCAATACGCTATCTGTAATAGGAGCGACGTAAATTGAACAAATGTGATAGAATTTCCCTGAATTCTTATATTAACCTTAATGTAAAATGATCTAATCGGGTCTCTGTTCGCCCTACCATAGAAGTCTAATAGTGCATTTCACTCGCCATTTCATGCGCTTTGAGATGCCGCTTAGCCCAATACGCTATCTGAAATAGGAGCGACGTAAGTTGAACAAATGTGATAGAATTTCCCTGAAATCTTATATTAAACAAAATATAAAATGATCTGATCGGGTCTCTGTTTGCCCTACCCTAGAAGTTTAGTAGTGCATTTTACTCGACATTTCATGCGCTTTCAGATGCCGCTTAGCCCAGTACGCTATCTGAAATAGGATCGACGTAAATTGAACAAATGTGATAGAATTTCGCTTAATTCTTAAATTAACTATAATGTACAATGATCTAATCGGGTCTCTGTTCGCCCTAGCCTACAGGTTTAATAGTGGATTTTACTCGCCATTCCACGCGCTTTAAGATGCCGCCTAGCCCAGTACGCTATCTGAAATAGGAGCGACCTAAATTGAACAAATGTGATAGAATTTTGCTGAATTCTTAAATTAACCATAATATAAAATGATCTAATCTGGTCTCTGCTTGCCCTACCCTAGAAGTTTAATAGTGCATTTTACACGTCATTTCATGCGCTTTGAGATGCCGCTTTGCCCAATGCGCTATCTGAAACAGGAGCGACGTAAATTGAACGAAAGTGATAGTATTTCGCTGAATTCTTAAATTAACCATAATATAAAGTGGTCTAATCGGGTCTCTGTTTGCCCTACCCTAGAACTTTAATAGTCCATTTTACTCGTCATTTCATGCGCTTTGAGATGCCGCTTAGCACAATACGCTATCTGAAATAGGAGCGACGTAAATTGAACAAACGTGATAGAATTCGCTGAATTCTTTTATTAACCATAATGTAAAATGATCTAATCGGGTCTCTGTTCGCCCTAGCCTAGAACTTTAATAGCGCATTTTATTCGCCATTTCATACGATTTGAGATGCCGCTTAGCCCCATACGCTATCTGAAATAGGAGCGACGTAATTGAACAAATGTGATAGAATCTCGCTGAATTCTTATATTAACCAAAATATAAAATGATCTAATCGGGTCTCTGATTGCCCTATCATAGAAGATTAATAGTGCATTTTACTCGCCACTCCACGCGCTTTAGGATGCCACCTAGCCCAGTACGCTATCCGAAATAGGAGCGACGGAAATTGAACAAATGTGATAGAATTTTGCTGAATTCTTAAATTAACCATAATATAAAATGATCTAATCGGGTCTCTGTTCGCCCTACCCTAGAAGTTTAATAGTGCATTTCACTCGTCATTCCATGCGCTTTGAGATGCCGCTTCGCCCAATACGCTATCTGAAATAGGAGCGACGTAAATTGAGCAAATGTGATAGAATTACGCTGAATTCTTATATTAACCGTAATATAAAATGATCTAATGGGGTCTCTGTTTGCCTTACCCTAGAAGTTTAATAGTGCATTTTACTCGCCATTTCATGCGCTTTGAGATGCCGCTTAACCCAATAAGCTATCTGAAATAGCAGCGACGTAAATTAAACAAATGTGATAGAACTTCGCTGAATTCTCAAATTAACCATAATATAAAATGATCTAATCGGGTCTCTGTTTGCCTTACCCAAGAAGTATAATAGTGCATTTCACTCGTCATTTCATGTGCTTTGAGATGCCGCTTAGCCCAATACGCTATCTGAAATAGGAGGGACGTAAGATGAACAAATGTGATAGAATTTCGCTGAATTCTTTTATTAACCATAATGTAGAATGATCTAATCGGGTCTCTGTTCGCCCTAGCCTAGAAGTTTAATAGTGGATTTTACTTGCCATTCCACGCGCTTTAAGATGCCGCCTAGCCCAGTACGCTATCTGAAATAGGAGCGACGTAAGTTGAACGAATGTGATAGAATTTCGCTGAATTCTTTTATTAACCATAATGTAAAATGATCTGATCGGGTCTCTGTTCGCCCTAGCCTAGAAGTTTAATAGTGCATTTTAGTCGCCATTTCATGCGCTTTGAGATGCCGCTTAGCCGAATACGCTATCTGAAATAGGAGCGACGTAATTGAACAAATGTGATAGAATTTCGCTGAATTCTTAAATTAACTATAATGTAAAATGATCTTATCGGGTCTCTGTTCGCCCTAGCCTACAGGTTTAATAGTGGATTTTACTCGCCATTCCTCGCGCTTTAAGATGCCGCCTAGCCCAGTACGCTATCTGAAATAGGAGCGACCTAAATTGAACAAATGTGATAGAATTTTGCTGAATTCTTAAATTAACCATAATATAAAATGATCTAATCTGGTCTCTGCTTGCCCTACCCTAGACGTTTAATAGTGCATTTTACACGTCATTTCATGCGCTTTGAGATGCCGCCCAGCCCAGTACGCTATCTGAAATAGGAGCGACATAAATTGAACAAATGGGATAGAATTTCGCTTAATTCTTATATTAACCAAAATATAAAATGATCTAATCGGGTCTCTGATTGCACTATCATAGAAGTTTAATAGTGCACTTCACTCTCCATTCCACGCGCTTTAAGATGCCCCCTAGCCCAGTACGCTATCTGAAATAGGAGCGACGTAAATTGAACAAATGTAATAGAATTTCGCTGAATTCTTAAATTAACCATAATATAAAATTATCTAATCGGGTCTCTGTTTGCCCTACCCTAGAAGTTTATTAGTGCATTTTACTCGCCACTTCTTCCGCTTTGAGATGCCGCTTATCCCAATACGCTATCTGAAATATGAGCGACGTAAATTGAACAAATGCGATAGAATATCACTGAATTCTTATATTAATCATAATGAAAAATGATCTAATCGGGTCTCTGTTCGCCCTACCCTAGAAGTTTAATAGTGCATTTTACTCGCCATTCCACGCGCTTTAAGATGCCGCTTAGCCCAATACGCTATCTGAAATAGGAGCGACGTAAATTGAACAAATGTGATAGAATTTCGCTGAATTCTTATATTAACCAAAATATAAAATGATCTAATCGGGTCTCGGATTGCCCTATCATACAAGTTTAATGGTGCATTTTACACGCCATTCCAGGCGCTTTAAGATGCCGCCTAGCCCAGTACGCTATCTGAAATAGGAGCGACGTAAATTGAACAAATGTGATAGAATTTTGCTGAATTCTTGAATTAACCATAATATAAAATGGTATAATCGGGTCTCTGTTTGCCCTACCCTGGAAATTTAATAGTGCATTTTACTCGCCATTTCATGCGCTTTGAGATGCCGCTTAGCCCAATACGCTATCTGAAATAGGAGCCACGTAAATTGAACAAATGTGATAGAATTTCCCTGAATTCTTATATTAACCTTAATGTAAAATGATCTAATCGGGTCTCTGTTCGCCCTACCCTAGAAGTTTAATAGTGCATTTCACTGGTCATTTCATGCGCATTGAGATGCCGCTTAGCCCAATACGCTATCTGAAATAGGAGCGACGTAAGTTGAACAAATGTGATAGAATTACGCTGAATTCTTATATTAACCGTAATATAAAATGATCTAATCGGGTCTCTGTTTGCACTACCCTAGAAGTTTAACAGTTCATTTTACACGCCCTTTCATGCGCTTTGGGATGCCGCTTAGCCCAATAAGCTATCTGAAATAGGAGCGACGTAAATTGAACAAATGTGATAGAATTTCGCTGAATTCTTGTATTAAGCAAAATATAAAATGATCTAATCGGTCTCTGATTGCCCTATCAGAGAAGTTTAATAGTGCATTTCAAGCGCCATTCCACGCGCTTTAAGATTGCCGCTTAGTCCAATACGCTATCTGAAATAGGAGCGACGTAAATTGAACAAATGTGATAGAATTTCCCTGAAATCTTATATTAAACAAAATATAAAATGATCTAATCGGGTCTCTGTTTGCCCTACCCTAGAAGTTTAGTAGTGCATTTTACTCGCCATTTCATGCGCTTTGAGATACCGCTTAGCCCAATACGCTATCTGAAATAAGAGCGACGTAAATTGAACAAATGTGATAGAATTTTGCTGAATTCTTAAATTAACCATAATATTAGATGATCTAATCGGGTCTCTGCTTGCCCTACCCTAGAAGTTAATAGTGCATTTACTCACCATTTCTTGCGCTTTGCGATGCCGCTTAGCCCAATACGCTATCTGAAACAGGAGGGACGTAAGATGAACAAATGTGATAGAATTTCGCAGAATTCTTTTATTAACCATAATGTAAAATGATCTAATCGGGTCTCTGTTCGCCCTAGCCTAGAAGTTTAATTGTGGATTTTACTCGCCATTCCACGCGCTTTAAGATGCCGCCTAGCCCAGTACGCTATCTGAAATAGGAGCGACCTAAATTGAACGAATGTGATAGAATTTTGCTGAATTCTTAAATTAACCATAATATAAAATGATCTAATCGGGACTCTGCTTGCCCTACCCTAGAAGTTTAACAGTGCATTTTCCTCTTCATTTCATGCGCTTTGAGATGCCGCTTTGCCCAATACGCTATCTGAAATAGGAGCGACGTAAATTGAACAAATGTGATAGAATTTCGCTGAATTCTTAAATTAACCCATAACATAAAATGATCTCAGCGGGTCTCTCTTTGCCCTACCCTAGAAGTTTAATAGTGCATTTTACTCGCCATTTCATGCGCTTTGAGATGCCGCATAGCCCAATACGCTATCTGAAATAGGAGCGACGTAAATTGAAACAAATGTGATAGAATTTCCATGAATTCTTATATTAACCTTAATGTAAAATGATCTAATCGGGTCTCTGTTCGCCCTAGCCTATAAGTTTAATAGTACATTTTACTCGCCATTCCACGCGCTTTAAGTTGCCGCCTAGCCCAGTACGCTATCTGAAATAGGAGCGACGTAGGTTGAACAAATGTGATAGAATAACGCTGAATTCTTATATTAACCGTAATATAAAATGATCTAATCGGGTCTCTCTTTGCCTTACCCAAGAAGTTTAATAGTGCATTTCACTCGTCATTTCATGCGCTTTGAGATGCCGCTTAGCCCACTACGCTATCTGAAATAGGTGAGACGTAAGTTGAACAAATGTGATAGAATTTCGCTGAATTCTTTTATTAACCATAATGTAAAATGATCTAATCGGATCTCTGTTCGCCCTAGCCTAGAAGTTTAATAGTGGATTTTACTTGCCATTCCACGCGCTTTGAGATGCCGCATAGCCCAATACGCTATCTGAAATAGGAGCGACGCAAATTGAACGAATGTGATAGAATTTCGCAGAATTCTTAAATTAACCATAATATAAAATGATCTAATCGGGTCTCTGTTTGCCCTACCCCAGAACTTTAATAGTGCAGTTTACTCGTCATTTCATGCGCTTTGAGATGCTGCTTAGCCCAATACGCTATCTGAAATAGGAGCGACGTAAGTTGAACAAATGTGATAGAATTTCGCTGAATTCTTTTATTAACCATAATGTAAAATGATCTGATCGGGTCTCTGTTCGCCCTAGCCTAGAAGTTTAATAGTGCATTTTACTCGCCATTTCATGCGCTTTGAGATGCCGCTTAGCCCAATACGCTAACTGAAATAGGAGCGACGTAAGTTGAACAAATGTGATAGAATTACGCTGAATTCTTATATTAACCGTAATATAAAATGATCTAATCGGGTCTCTGTTAGCCTCATCCTAGAAGTTTAGTATTGCATTTTACTCGCCCTTTCATGCGCTTTGAGATGCCGCTTAGCCCAATACGCTATTTGAAATAGGAGCGACGTAAATTGAACAAATGTGATAGAATTTCGCTGAATTCTTAAATTAACTATAATATAAAATGATCTAATCGGGTCACTGATTGCCCAATCATAGAAGTTTAATAGTGCATTTTACTCGCCATTCCACGCGGTTTAAGTTGCCGCCTAGCCCAGTACGCTATCTGAAATAGGAGCGACGTAAATTGAACAAATGTGATAGAATTTTGCTGAATTCTTAAATTAACCATAACATAAAATGATCTAATCGGGTCTCTGTTTGCCCTACCCTAGAAGTTTAACAGTGCATTTTACTCGTCATTTCATGCGCTTTGAGATGCCGCTTTTCCCAATACGCTATCTGAAATAGGAGCGACGCAAATTGAACGAATGTGATAGAATTTCGCTGAATTCTTAAATTAACCATAATATAAAATGATCTAATCGGGTCTCTGTTTGCCCGACCCCAGAACTTTAATAGTGCAGTTTACTCGTCATTTCATGCGCTTTGAGATGCCGCTTAGCCCAATATGCTATCTGAAATAGGAGCGACGTAAATTGAACAAATGTGATAGAATTTTGCTGAATTCTTAAATTAACCATAATATTAGATGATCTAATCGGGTCTCTGTTTGCCCTACCCTAGAAGTTTAATAGTGCATTTTACTCACCATTTCATGCGCTTTGCGATGCCGCTTAGCCCAATACGCTATCTGAAACAGGAGGGACGTAAGATGAACAAATGTGATAGAATTTCGCAGAATTCTTTTATTAACCATAATGTAAAATGATCTAATCGGGTCTCTCTTCGCCCTAGCCTAGAAGTTTAATTGTGGATTTTAATCGCCATTCCACGCGCTTTAAGATGCCGCCTAGCCAAGTACGCTATCTGAAATAGGAGCGACCTAAATTGAACGAATGTGATAGAATTTTGCTGAATTCTTAAATTAACCATAATATAAAATGATCTAATCGGGACTCTGCTTGCCCTACCCTACAAGTTTAACAGTGCATTTTACTCGTCATTTCATGCGCTTTGAAATGCCGCTTTGCCCAATACGCTATCTGAAATAGGAGCGACGTAAATTGAACAAATGTGATAGAATTTCGGTGAATTCTTAAATTAACCATAATATAAAATGATCTCAGCGGGTCTCTCTTTGCCCTACCCTAGAAGTTTAATAGTGCATTTTACTCGCCATTTCATGCGCTTTGAGATGCCGCATAGCCCAATACGCTATCTGAAATAGGAGCGACGTAAATTGAAACAAATGTGATAGAATTTCCGTGAATTCTTATATTAACCTTAATGTAAAATGATCGAATCGGGTCTCTGTTCGCCCTACCATAGAAGTCTAATGGTGCATTTCACTCGCCATTTCATGCGCTTTGAGATGCCGCTTAGCCCAATACGCTATCTGAAATAGGAGCGACGTATGTTGAACAAATGTGATAGAATTTCGCTGAATTCTTTTATTAACCATAATGTAAAAAGATCTGATCGGGTCTCTGTTCGCCCTAGCCTAGAAGTTTAATAGTGAATTTTATTCGCCACTTCATGCGCTTTGAGATGCCGCTTAGCCGAATACGCTATCTGAAATAGGAGCGACGTAAATTGAACAAATGTGATACAATTTCCCTGAAATCTTATATTAAACAAAATATAAAATGATCACATCGGGTCTCTGATTGCCCTATCATAGAAGTTGAGTAGTGCATTTTGCTCGCCCTTCCACGCGCTTTAGGATGCCGCCTAGCCCAGTACGCTATCCGAAATAGGAGCGACGTAAATTGAACAAATGTGATAGAATCTTGCTGTATTCTTAAATTAACCATAATATAAAATGATCTAATCGGGTCTCTGTTCGCCCTAGCCTAGAAGTTTAATACTGAAGTTTATTCGCCACTTCATGCGCTTTGAGATGCCGCTTAGCCGAATACGCTATCTGAAATAGGAGCGACGTAAATTGAACAAATGTGATAGAATTTCCGTGAATTCTTATATTAACCTTAATGTAAAATGATCTAATCGGGTCTCTGTTCGCCCTACCATAGAAGTCTAATAGTGCATTTCACTCGCCATTTCATGCGCTTTGAGATGCCGCTTAGCCCAGGACGCCATCTGAAATAGGAACGACGTAAATTGAACAAATGTGATAGAATTACGCTGCATTTTTAAATTAACGATAATATAAAATGATCTCATCGGGTCTCTGGTTGCCCTACCCTAGATGTTTAATAGTGCATTTTACTCGCCATTTCTTGCGCTTTGAGATGCCGCTTAGCCCAATACGCTATCTGAAATACCAGCGACGTAAATTGAACAAATGTGAGAGAATCTCGCTGAATTCTTATATTAACCGTAATATAAAATGATCAAATCGGGTCTCTGTTCGCCCTACCCTAGAAGATTAATAGTGCATTTCACTCGTCATTTCATGCGCTTTGAGATGCCGCTTAGCCCAATAAGCTATCTGAAATAGGAGCGACGTAAGTTGAACAAATGTGATAGAATTTTTCTGAATACTTATATTAACCAAAATATAAAATGATCTAATCGGGTCTCTGATTGCCCTATCATAGAAGTTTAATAGTGCATTTTACCCGCCATTCCACGCGCTTTAAGATTCCGCCTCGCCCAGTACGCTATCTGAAATAGGAGCGACGTAAATTGAACAAATGTGATAGAATTTGGCTGTATTCTTAAATTAACCATAATATAAAATGATCTAATCGGGTCTCTGTTTGCCCTACCCTAGAAGTTTAATAGTGCATTTTACTCGCCATTTCATGCGCTTTGAGATGGCGCTTAGCCCAATACGCTATCTGAAATAGGAGCGACGTAAATTGAACAAATGTGATAGAATTTGGCTGAATTCTTAAATTAACCATAATATAAAATGATCTATTCGGGTCTCTGTTTGCCCTACCCTAGAGCTTTAATAGTGCATTTTACTCGCCATTTCATGCGCTTTGAGATGGCGCTTAGTCCAATACGCTATCTGAAATAGGAGCGACGTAAATTGAACGAATGTGATAGAATTTCGCTGAATTCTTATATTAACCAAAATATAAAATGATCTAATCGGGACTCTGATTGCCGTATCATAGAAGTTTAGTAGTGCATTTTACTCGCCCTTCCACGCGCTTTAAGATGCAGCCTAGCCCAGTACGCTATCTGAAATAGGAGCGACGTAAGTTGAACAAATGTGATAGAATTACGCTGAATTCTTAAATTAACCGTAATATAAAATGATCTAATCGGGTCTCTGTTTGCCTTACCCTAGAAGTTTAATAGTGCATTTTACTCGCCATTTCATGCGCTTTGAGATGCCGCTTAGCCCAATACGCTATCTGAAATAGGCGCGACGTAAATTGAACAAATGCGATAGAATTTCCCTGAATTCTTATATACACCTTAATGTAAAATGATCTAATCGGGTCTCTGTTCGCCCTACCCTAGAAGTTTAATACTGCATTTCACTCGCCATTTCATGCGCTTTGAGATGCCGCTTAGCCCAATACGCTAACTGAAATAGGAGCGACGTAAGTTGAACAAATGTGATAGAATTTCGCTGAATTCTTTTATTAACCATAATGTAAAATGATCTGATCGGGTCTCTGTTCGCCCTAGCCTAGAAGTTTAGTATTGCATTTTACTCGCCTTTCATGCGCTTTGAGATGCCGCTTAGCCCAATACGCTATCTGAAATACCAGCGACGTAAATTGAACAAATGTGAGAGAATCTCGCTGAATTCTTATATTAACCGTAATATAAAATGATCTAATCGGGTCTCTGTTTGCCCTACCCTAGAACTTTAATAGTGCGTTTTACTCGCCATTTCATGCGCTTTGAGATGGCGCTTAGCCCAATAAGCTATCTGAAATAGGAGCGACGTAAGTTGAACAAATGTGATAGAATTTTTCTGAATACTTATATTAACCAAAATATAAAATGATCTAATCGGGTCTCTGATTGCCCTATCATAGAAGTTTAATAGTGCATTTTACTCGCCATTCCACGCGCTTTAAGATTCCGCCTCGCCCAGTACGCTATCTGAAATAGGAGCGGACGTAAATTGAACAAATGTGATAGAATTTGGCTGAATTCTTAAATTAACCATAATATAAAATGATCTAATCGGGTCTCTGTTTGCCCTACCCTAGAAGTTTAATAGTGCATTTTACTCGCCATTTCATGCGCTTTGAGATGGCGCTTAGCCCAATACGCTATCTGAAATAGGAGCGACGTAAATTGAACAAATGTGATAGAATTTGGCTGAATTCTTAAATTAACCATAATATAAAATGATCTAATCGGGTCTCTGTTTGCCCTACCCTAGAACTTTAATAGTGCATTTTACTCGCCATTTCATGCGCTTTGAGATGGCGCTTAGTCCAATACGCTATCTGAAATAGGAGCGACGTAAATTGAACGAATGTGATAGAATTTCGCTGAATTCTTATATTAACCAAAATATAAAATGATCTAATCGGGACTCTGATTGCCGTATCATAGAAGTTTAGTAGTGCATTTTACTCGCCCTTCCACGCGCTTTAAGATGCAGCCTAGCCCAGTACGCTATCTGAAATAGGAGCGACGTAAGTTGAACAAATGTGATAGAATTACGCTGAATTCTTAAATTAACCGTAATATAAAATGATCTAATCGGGTCTCTGTTTGCCTTACCCTAGAAGTTTAATAGTGCATTTTACTCGCCATTTCATGCGCTTTGAGATGCCGCTTAGCCCAATACGCTATCTGAAATAGGCGCGACGTAAATTGAACAAATGCGATAGAATTTCCCTGAATTCTTATATACACCTTAATGTAAAATGATCTAATCGGGTCTCTGTTCGCCCTACCCTAGAAGTTTAATACTGCATTTCACTCGCCATTTCATGCGCTTTGAGATGCCGCTTAGCCCAATACGCTAACTGAAATAGGAGCGACGTAAGTTGAACAAATGTGATAGAATTTCGCTGAATTCTTTTATTAACCATAATGTAAAATGATCTGATCGGGTCTCTGTTCGCCCTAGCCTAGAAGTTTAGTATTGCATTTTACTCGCCCTTTCATGCGCTTTGAGATGCCGCTTAGCCCAATACGCTATCTGAAATAGGAGCGACGTAAGTTGAACAAATGTGATAGAATTACGCTGAATTCTTAAATTAACCGTAATATAAAATGATCTAATCGGGTCTCTGTTTGCCTTACCCTAGAAGTTTAATAGTGCATTTTACTCGCCATTTCATGCGCTTTGAGATGCCGCTTAGCCCAATACGCTATCTGAAATAGGAGCGACGTAAATTGAACAAATGCGATAGAATTTCCCTGAATTCTTATATACACCTTAATGTAAAATGATATAATCGGGTCTCTGTTCGCCCTACCCTAGAAGTTTAATACTGCATTTCACTCGCCATTTCATGCGCTTTGAGATGCCGCTTAGCCCAATACGCTAACTGAAATAGGAGCGACGTAAGTTGAACAAATGTGATAGAATTTCGCTGAATTCTTTTATTAACCATAATGTAAAATGATCTGATCGGGTCTCTGTTCGCCCTAGCCTAGAAGTTTAGTATTGCATTTTACTCGCCCTTTCATGCGCTTTGAGATGCCGCTTAGCCCAATACGCTATCTGAAATAGGAGCGACGTAAATTGAACAAATGTGATAGAATTTGGCTGAATTCTTAAATTAACCATAATATAAAATGATCTAATCGGGTCTCTGTTTGCCCTACCCCAGAACTTTAATAGTGCAGTTTACTCGTCATTTCATGCGCTTTGAGATGCTGCTTAGCCCAATACGCTATCTGAAATAGGAGCGACGTAAGTTGAACAAATGTGATAGAATTTCGCTGAATTCTTTTATTAACCATAATGTAAAATGATCTGATCGGGTCTCTGTTCGCCCTAGCCTAGAAGTTTAATAGTGCATTTTACTCGCCATTTCATGCGCTTTGAGATGCCGCTTAGCCCAATACGCTAACTGAAATAGGAGCGACGTAAGTTGAACAAATGTGATAGAATTACGCTGAATTCTTATATTAACCGTAATATAAAATGATCTAATCGGGTCTCTGTTAGCCTCATCCTAGAAGTTTAGTATTGCATTTTACTCGCCCTTTCATGCGCTTTGAGATGCCGCTTAGCCCAATACGCTATCTGAAATAGGAGCGACGTAAATTGAACAAATGTGATAGAATTTCGCTGAATTCTTAAATTAACTATAATATAAAATGATCTAATCGGGTCACTGATTGCCCAATCATAGAAGTTTAATAGTGCATTTTACTCGCCATTCCACGCGGTTTAAGTTCCCGCCTAGCCCAGTACGCTATCTGAAATAGGAGCGACGTAAATTGAACAAATGTGATAGAATTTTGCTGAATTCTTAAATTAACCATAACATAAAATGATCTAATCGGGTCTCTGTTTGCCCTACCCTAGAAGTTTAACAGTGCATTTTACTCGTCATTTCATGCGCTTTGAGATGCCGCTTTTCCCAATACGCTATCTGAAATAGGAGCGACGCAAATTGAACGAATGTGATAGAATTTCGCTGAATTCTTAAATTAACCATAATATAAAATGATCTAATCGGGTCTCTGTTTGCCCGACCCCAGAACTTTAATAGTGCAGTTTACTCGTCATTTCATGCGCTTTGAGATGCCGCTTAGCCCAATATGCTATCTGAAATAGGAGCGACGTAAATTGAACAAATGTGATAGAATTTTGCTGAATTCTTAAATTAACCATAATATTAGATGATCTAATCGGGTCTCTGTTTGCCCTACCCTAGAAGTTTAATAGTGCATTTTACTCACCATTTCATGCGCTTTGCGATGCCGCTTAGCCCAATACGCTATCTGAAACAGGAGGGACGTAAGATGAACAAATGTGATAGAATTTCGCAGAATTCTTTTATTAACCATAATGTAAAATGATCTAATCGGGTCTCTCTTCGCCCTAGCCTAGAAGTTTAATTGTGGATTTTAATCGCCATTCCACGCGCTTTAAGATGCCGCCTAGCCAAGTACGCTATCTGAAATAGGAGCGACCTAAATTGAACGAATGTGATAGAATTTTGCTGAATTCTTAAATTAACCATAATATAAAATGATCTAATCGGGACTCTGCTTGCCCTACCCTACAAGTTTAACAGTGCATTTTACTCGTCATTTCATGCGCTTTGAGATGCCGCTTTGCCCAATACGCTATCTGAAATAGGAGCGACGTAAATTGAACAAATGTGATAGAATTTCGGTGAATTCTTAAATTAACCATAATATAAAAATGATCTCAGCGGGTCTCTCTTTGCCCTACCCTAGAAGTTTAATAGTGCATTTTACTAGCCATTTCATGCGCTTTGAGATGCCGCATAGCCCAATACGCTATCTGAAATAGGAGCGACGTAAATTGAAACAAATGTGATAGAATTTCCGTGAATTCTTATATTAACCTTAATGTAAAATGATCGAATCGGGTCTCTGTTCGCCCTACCATAGAAGTCTAATGGTGCATTTCACTCGCCATTTCATGCGCTTTGAGATGCCGCTTAGCCCAATACGCTATCTGAAATAGGAGCGACGTATGTTGAACAAATGTGATAGAATTTCGCTGAATTCTTTTATTAACCATAATGTAAAAAGATCTGATCGGGTCTCTGTTCGCCCTAGCCTAGAAGTTTAATAGTGAATTTTTATTCGCCACTTCATGCGCTTTGAGATGCCGCTTAGCCCAATACGCTATCTGAAATAGGAGCGACGTAAATTGAACAAATGTGATACAATTTCCCTGAAATCTTATATTAAACAAAATATAAAATGATCACATCGGGTCTCTGATTGCCCTATCATAGAAGTTGAGTAGTGCATTTTGCTCGCCCTTCCACGCGCTTTAGGATGCCGCCTAGCCCAGTACGCTATCCGAAATAGGAGCGACGTAAATTGAACAAATGTGATAGAATCTTGCTGTATTCTTAAATTAACCATAATATAAAATGATCTAATCGGGTCTCTGTTCGCCCTAGCCTAGAAGTTTAATACTGAAGTTTATTCGCCACTTCATGCGCTTTGAGATGCCGCTTAGCCGAATACGCTATCTGAAATAGGAGCGACGTAAATTGAAACAAATGTGATAGAATTTCCGTGAATTCTTATATTAACCTTAATGTAAAATGATCTAATCGGGTCTCTGTTCGCCCTACCATAGAAGTCTAATAGTGCATTTCACTCGCCATTTCATGCGCTTTGAGATGCCGCTTAGCCCAGGACGCCATCTGAAATAGGAACGACGTAAATTGAACAAATGTGATAGAATTACGCTGCATTTTTAAATTAACGATAATATAAAATGATCTCATCGGGTCTCTGGTTGCCCTACCCTAGATGTTTAATAGTGCATTTTACTCGCCATTTCTTGCGCTTTGAGATGCCGCTTAGCCCAATACGCTATCTGAAATACCAGCGACGTAAATTGAACAAATGTGAGAGAATCTCGCTGAATTCTTATATTAACCGTAATATAAAATGATCAAATCGGGTCTCTGTTCGCCCTACCCTAGAAGATTAATAGTGCATTTCACTCGTCATTTCATGCGCTTTGAGATGCCGCTTAGCCGAATAAGCTATCTGAAATAGGAGCGACGTAAGTTGAACAAATGTGATAGAATTTTTCTGAATACTTATATTAACCAAAATATAAAATGATCTAATCGGGTCTCTGATTGCCCTATCATAGAAGTTTAATAGTGCATTTTACCCGCCATTCCACGCGCTTTAAGATTCCGCCTCGCCCAGTACGCTATCTGAAATAGGAGCGACGTAAATTGAACAAATGTGATAGAATTTGGCTGAATTCTTAAATTAACCATAATATAAAATGATCTATTCGGGTCTCTGTTTGCCCTACCCTAGAGCTTTAATAGTGCATTTTACTCGCCATTTCATGCGCTTTGAGATGGCGCTTAGTCCAATACGCTATCTGAAATAGGAGCGACGTAAATTGAACGAATGTGATAGAATTTCGCTGAATTCTTATATTAACCAAAATATAAAATGATCTAATCGGGACTCTGATTGCCGTATCATAGAAGTTTAGTAGTGCATTTTACTCGCCCTTCCACGCGCTTTAAGATGCAGCCTAGCCCAGTACGCTATCTGAAATAGGAGCGACGTAAGTTGAACAAATGTGATAGAATTACGCTGAATTCTTAAATTAACCGTAATATAAAATGATCTAATCGGGTCTCTGTTTGCCTTACCCTAGAAGTTTAATAGTGCATTTTACTCGCCATTTCATGCGCTTTGAGATGCCGCTTAGCCCAATACGCTATCTGAAATAGGCGCGACGTAAATTGAACAAATGCGATAGAATTTCCCTGAATTCTTATATACACCTTAATGTAAAATGATCTAATCGGGTCTCTGTTCGCCCTACCCTAAAAGTTTAATACTGCATTTCACTCGCCATTTCATGCGCTTTGAGATGCCGCTTAGCCCAATACGCTAACTGAAATAGGAGCGACGTAAGTTGAACAAATGTGATAGAATTTCGCTGAATTCTTTTATTAACCATAATGTAAAATGATCTGATCGGGTCTCTGTTCGCCCTAGCCTAGAAGTTTAGTATTGCATTTTACTCGCCCTTTCATGCGCTTTGAGATGCCGCTTAGCCCAATACGCTATCTGAAATACCAGCGACGTAAATTGAACAAATGTGAGAGAATCTCGCTGAATTCTTATATTAACCGTAATATAAAATGATCTAATCGGGTCTCTGTTTGCCCTACCCTAGAACTTTAATAGTGCGTTTTACTCGCCATTTCATGCGCTTTGAGATGGCGCTTAGCCCAATAAGCTATCTGAAATAGGAGCGACGTAAGTTGAACAAATGTGATAGAATTTTTCTGAATACTTATATTAACCAAAATATAAAATGATCTAATCGGGTCTCTGATTGCCCTATCATAGAAGTTTAATAGTGCATTTTACTCGCCATTCCACGCGCTTTAAGATTCCGCCTCGCCCAGTACGCTATCTGAAATAGGAGCGACGTAAATTGAACAAATGTGATAGAATTTGGCTGAATTCTTAAATTAACCATAATATAAAATGATCTAATCGGGTCTCTGTTTGCCCTACCCTAGAAGTTTAATAGTGCATTTTACTCGCCATTTCATGCGCTTTGAGATGGCGCTTAGCCCAATACGCTATCTGAAATAGGAGCGACGTAAATTGAACAAATGTGATAGAATTTGGCTGAATTCTTAAATTAACCATAATATAAAATGATCTAATCGGGTCTCTGTTTGCCCTACCCTAGAACTTTAATAGTGCATTTTACTCGCCATTTCATGCGCTTTGAGATGGCGCTTAGTCCAATACGCTATCTGAAATAGGAGCGACGTAAATTGAACGAATGTGATAGAATTTCGCTGAATTCTTATATTAACCAAAATATAAAATGATCTAATCGGGACTCTGATTGCCGTATCATAGAAGTTTAGTAGTGCATTTTACTCGCCCTTCCACGCGCTTTAAGATGCAGCCTAGCCCAGTACGCTATCTGAAATAGGAGCGACGTAAGTTGAACAAATGTGATAGAATTACGCTGAATTCTTAAATTAACCGTAATATAAAATGATCTAATCGGGTCTCTGTTTGCCTTACCCTAGAAGTTTAATAGTGCATTTTACTCGCCATTTCATGCGCTTTGAGATGCCGCTTAGCCCAATACGCTATCTGAAATAGGCGCGACGTAAATTGAACAAATGCGATAGAATTTCCCTGAATTCTTATATACACCTTAATGTAAAATGATCTAATCGGGTCTCTGTTCGCCCTACCCTAGAAGTTTAATACTGCATTTCACTCGCCATTTCATGCGCTTTGAGATGCCGCTTAGCCCAATACGCTAACTGAAATAGGAGCGACGTAAGTTGAACAAATGTGATAGAATTTCGCTGAATTCTTTTATTAACCATAATGTAAAATGATCTGATCGGGTCTCTGTTCGCCCTAGCCTAGAAGTTTAGTATTGCATTTTACTCGCCCTTTCATGCGCTTTGAGATGCCGCTTAGCCCAATACGCTATCTGAAATAGGAGCGACGTAAGTTGAACAAATGTGATAGAATTACGCTGAATTCTTAAATTAACCGTAATATAAAATGATCTAATCGGGTCTCTGTTTGCCTTACCCTAGAAGTTTAATAGTGCATTTTACTCGCCATTTCATGCGCTTTGAGATGCCGCTTAGCCCAATACGCTATCTGAAATAGGAGCGACGTAAATTGAACAAATGCGATAGAATTTCCCTGAATTCTTATATACACCTTAATGTAAAATGATATAATCGGGTCTCTGTTCGCCCTACCCTAGAAGTTTAATACTGCATTTCACTCGCCATTTCATGCGCTTTGAGATGCCGCTTAGCCCAATACGCTAACTGAAATAGGAGCGACGTAAGTTGAACAAATGTGATAGAATTTCGCTGAATTCTTTTATTAACCATAATGTAAAATGATCTGATCGGGTCTCTGTTCGCCCTAGCCTAGAAGTTTAGTATTGCATTTTACTCGCCCTTTCATGCGCTTTGAGATGCCGCTTAGCCCAATACGCTATCTGAAATAGGAGCGACGTAAATTGAACAAATGTGATAGAATTTGGCTGAATTCTTAAATTAACCATAATATAAAATGATCTAATCGGGTCTCTGTTTGCCCTACCCTAGAAGTTTAATAGTGCATTTTACTCGCCATTTCATGCGCTTTGAGATGGCGCTTAGTCCAATACGCTATCTGAAATAGGAGCGACGTAAATTGAACGAATGTGATAGAATTTCGCTGAATTCTTATATTAACCAAAATATAAAATGATCTAATCGCGACTCTGATTGCCGTATCATAGAAGTTTAGTAGTGCATTTTACTCGCCCTTCCACGCGCTTTAAGATGCAGCCTAGCCCAGTACGCTATCTGAAATAGGAGCGACGTAAGTTGAACAAATGTGATAGAATTACGCTGAAT
This sequence comes from Macropis europaea, assembly GCA_916610135.2. Taxonomy (NCBI): domain Eukaryota; kingdom Metazoa; phylum Arthropoda; class Insecta; order Hymenoptera; family Melittidae; genus Macropis; species Macropis europaea. The sequence continues at coordinate 176,410 of CAKAJE020001725.1, read as the reverse complement.
TCTTAAATTAACCGTAATATAAAATGATCTAATCGGGTCTCTGTTTGCCTTACCCTAGAAGTTTAATAGTGCATTATACTCGTCATTTCATGCGCTTTGAGACGCCGCTTTGCCCAATACGCTATCTGAAATAGGAGCGACGTAAATTGAACAAATGTGATAGAATTTCGGTGAATTCTTAAATTAACCATAATATAAAATGATCTCAGCGGGTCTCTCTTTGCCCTACCCTAGAAGTTTAATAGTGCATTTTACTCGCCATTTCATGCGCTTTGAGATGCCGCATAGCCCAATACGCTATCTGAAATAGGAGCGACGTAAATTGTAACAAATGTGATAGAATTTCCGTGAAATCTTATATTAACCTTAATGTAAAATGATCGAATCGGGTCTCTGTTCGCCCTACCATAGAAGTCTAATGGTGCATTTCACTCGCCATTTCATGCGCTTTGAGATGCCGCTTAGCCCAATACGCTATCTGAAATAGGAGCGACGTAAGTTGGACAAATGTGATAGAATTTCGCTGAATTCTTTTATTAACCATAATGTAAAATGATCTGATCGGGTCTCTGTTCGCCCTAGCCTAGAAGTTTAATAGTGCATTTTACTCGCCATTTCATGCGCTTTGAGATGCCGCTTAGCCCAATACGCTAACTGAAATAGGAGCGACGTAAGTTGAACAAATGTGATAGAATTACGCTGAATTCTTATATTAACCGTAATATAAAATGATCTAATCGGGTCTCTGTTAGCCTTATCCTAGAAGTTTAGTATTGCATTTTACTCGCCCTTTCATGCGCTTTGAGATGCCGCTTAGCCCAATACGCTATTTGAAATAGGAGCGACGTAAATTGAACAAATGTGATAGAATTTCGCTGAATTCTTAAATTAACTATAATATAAAATGATCTAATCGGGTCTCTTTGCCTTATCCTAGAAGTTTAGTATTGCATTTTACTCGCCATTTCAAGCGCTTTGAGATGCCTCTTAGCCCAATACGCTATCTGAAATAGGAGCGGCGTAAATTGAACAAATGTGATAGAATTTTGCTGAATTCTTAAATTAACCATAACATAAAATGATCTAATCGGGTCTCTGTTTGCCCTACCCTAGAAGTTTAATAGTGCATTTTACTCGCCATTTCATGCGCTTTGAGATGCCGCTTAGCCCAATACGCTATCCGAAATAGGAGCGACGTAAATTGAACAAATGTGATAGAATTTCGCTGAATTCTTAAATTAACCATAATATAAAATGATTTAATCGGGTCTCTGTTTGCCCTACCCTAGAACTTTAATAGTGCAGTTTACTCGTCATTTCATGCGCTTTGAGATGCCGCTTAGCCCAATACGCTATCTGAAATAGGAGCGACGTAACTTGAACAAATGTGATAGAATTTTGCTGAATTCTTAAATTAACCATAATATTAGATGATCTAATCGGGTCTCTGTTTGCCCTACCCTAGAAGTTTAATAGTGCACTTTACTCGCCATTTCATGCGCTTTGAGATGCCGCTCAGCCCAATACGCTATTTGAAATAGGAGCGACGTGAATTGAACAAATGTGATAGAATTTTGCTGAATTCTTAAATTAACCATAATATTAGATGATCTAATCGGGTCTCTGTTTGCCCTACCCTAGAAGTTTAATAGTGCGTTTTACTCGCCATTTCATGCGCTTTGAGCTGCCGCTTAGCCCAATAAGCTATCTGAAATAGGAGCGATATAAATTGAACAAATGTGATAGAATTTCGCTGAATTCTTAAACTAACCATAATATAAAATGATCTAATCGGGTCTCTGTTTGCCCTACCCTAGAACTTTAATAGTGCATTTTATTCGCCATTTTATACGCTTTGAGATGCCGCTTTGCCCAATACGCTATCTGAAATAGGAGCGACGTAAATTGATCAAATGTGATAAAATTTCGCTGAATTCTTAAATTAACCACAATATAAAATGATCTCATCGCGTCTCTGTTTGCCTTACCCTAGAAGTTTAATAGTGCATTATACTCGCCATTTCATGCGCTTTGAGATTCCGCGTAGCCCAACACGCAATCTGAAATAGGAGCGACGTAAATTGAACAAATGTGATAGAATCCCGCTGAATTCTTAAATTAACCATAATATAGAATGATCTACTCGGGTCTCTGTTTGCCCTACCCTAGAAGTTTAATAGTGCAGTTTACTCGCCATTTCATGCGCTTTTTGACGCCGCCTAGGCCAGTACGCTATCTGAAATAGGAGCGACGTAACTTGAACAAATGTGATAGAATTACGCTGCATTCTTATATTAACCTTAATATAAAATGATCTAATCGGGTCTCTGATTGCCCTATCATAGAAGATTAGTAGTGCATTTTACTCGCCATTCCACGCGCTTTAAGATGCCGCCTAGCCCAGTACGCTATCTGAAATAGGAGCGACGTAACTTGAACAAATGTGATAGAATTACGCTGCATTCTTATAATAACCTTAATACAAAATGATCTAATCGGGTCTCTGTTCGGCCTACCCTAGAAGTTTAATAGTGCATTTCACTCGTAATTTCATGCGCTTTGAGATGCCGCTTAGCCCAATATGCTATCTGAAATCGGAGCGACGTAAATTGAACAAACGTGTAGATTTTCGCTGAATTCTTAAATTAACCATAATATGAAATGATCTAATCGGGTCTCTGTTTGCCCTACCCTAGAAGTTTAATAGTGCATTTTACTCGCCATTTTAAGCGCTTTGAGATGTCGCTTAGCCCAATACGCTATCTGAAATAGGAGCGACGTTAATTGAACAAATGTGATAGGATTTCCCTGAAATCTTATATTAAACAAAATATAAAATAATCTAATCGGGTCTATGATTGCCCTATCATAGAAGATTAATAGTGCATTTTACTCGCCATTCCACGCGCTTCAAGATGCCGCCAAGCCCAGTACGCTATCTGAAATAGGAGCTACGTAAATTGAACAAATGTTATCGAATTTTGCTGAGTTCTTAAATTAACCTTAATGTAAAATGATCTAATCGGGTCTCTGTTCGCCCAACCCTAGAAGTTTCATAGTGCATTTCGCTCGTCATTTCATGGGCTTTGAGATGCCGTATAGCCCAATACGCTATCTGAAATAGGAGCGACGTAAATTGAACAAATGTGATAGAATTTCGCTGAATTCTCATATTAACCAAAATATAAAATAATCTAATCGGGCCACTGATTGCCCTATCATAGAAGTTTAATAGTGCATTTTACTCGCCATTCCACGCGCTTTAAGATGCAGCCTAGCCCAGTACACTATTTGAAATATGAGCGACGTAAATTGAACAAATGTGATAGAATTTCGCTGAATTATTAAATTAACCATAATATAAAATGATCTAATCGGGTCTCTGTTTGCCCTACCCTAGAAGTTTAATAGTGCATGTTACTCGCCATTTCAATCGCTTTGAGATGCCGCTTAGCCCAATACGCTATCTGAAATAGGAGCGACGTAAATTGAACAAATGTGATGGAATATCGCTGAATTCTTTTATTAACCATAATGTAAAATGATCTAATCGGCTCTCTGTTCGCCCTAGCCTAGAAGTTTAATAGTGCATTTCATTCGCCATCTCATGCGCTTTGAGATGCCGCGTAGCACAATACGCTATCAGAAATCGGAGCGACGTAAATTGAACAAATTTGATAGAATTTCGCTGAATTCTTATATTAACCAAAATATAAAATGATCTATACGGGTCTCTGATTGCCCTATCGTAGAAGTTTAACAGTACATTTTACTCGCCATTCCACGCGCTTTAAGATGTGGCCTAGCCCAGTAGGCTATCTGACATAGGAGTGACGTAAATTGAACAAATGTGATAGAATTAAGCTGAATTCTTATATTAACCGAAATATAAAATGATCTAATCGGGTCTCTCTTTGCCTTACCCTAGAAGTTTAATAGTGCATTTTACTCGCCATTTCATGCGCTTTGAGATGCCGCTTAGCCCAATACGCTATCTGATATAGGAGCGACGTAAATTGAACAAATGTGATAGAATCCCGCTGAATTCTTAAATTAACCATAATATAGAATGATCTAATCGGGTCTCTGTTTGCCCTACCCTAGAAGTTTAATAGTGCATTTTACTCGCCATTTCATGCGCTTTGAGATGCCGCTTAGCCCAATGCGCTATGTGAAATATGAGCGACGTAAATTGAATAAATGTGATAGAATTTCGCTGAAGTCTTATATTAACCTTAATGTAAAATGAAGTAATCGGGTCTCTCTTCGCCCAAACCTAGAAGTATAATAGTGCATTTTACTCCCCATTTCATGCGCTTTGAGATGCCGCTTAGCCCAATACGCTATCTGAAATAGGAGCGACGTAAATTGAACAAATGTGATAGAATTTCACTGAATTCTTATATTAACATTAATGTAAAATGATATAATCGGGTCTCTGTTCGCCCTACCCAAGAAGTTTAATAGTGCATTTCACTCGTCATTTCATGCCCTTTGAGATGCCGCTTAGCCCAATACGCTATCTGAAATAGGAGCGACGTAAATTGAACAAATGTGATTGAATTTCCGTGAATTCTTATATTAACCTTAATGTAAAATGATCTAATCGGGTCTCTGTTCGCCCTACCATAGAAGTCTAATGGTGCATTTCACTCGCCATTTCATGCGCTTTGAGATGCCGCTTAGCCCAATACGCTCTCTGAAATAGGAGCGACGTAAGTTGAACAAATGTGATAGAATTTCGCTGAATTCTTAAATTAACCATAATATAGAATGATCTAATCGGGTCTCTGTTTGCCCTACCCTAGAAGTTTAATAGTGCATTTTACTCGCCATTTCATGCGCTTTGAGATGCCGCTTAGCCCAATGCGCTATCTGAAATATGAGCGACGTAAATAGAATAAATGTGATAGAATTTCGCTGAAGTCTTATATTAACCTTAATGTAAAATGATGTAATCGGGTCTCTCTTCGCCCAAACCTAGAAGTATAATAGTGCATTTTACTCCCCATTTCATGCGCTTTGAGATGCCGCTTAGCCCAATACGCTATCTGAAATAGGAGTGACGTAAATTGAACAAATGTGATAGAATTTCACTGAATTCTTATATTAACATTAATGTAAAATGATATAATCGGGTCTCTGTTCGCCCTACCCAAGAAGTTTAATAGTGCATTTCACTCGTCATTTCATGCGCTTTCAGATGCCGCTTAGCCCAATACGCTATGTGAAATAGGAGCGACGTAACTTGAACAATTGTGATAGAATTTCGCTGAATTCTTATATTAGCCGTAAAATAAAATGATCTAATCGGGTCTCTGTTTGCCCTACCCTAGAAGTTTAATAGTCCATTCTCCTCGCCATTTCATGCGCTTTGAGATGCCGCTTAACCCATTACGCTATCTGAAATAGGAGCGACGTAAATTGAACAAATGTGATAGAATTTCGCTGAATTCTTAAATTAACCATAATATAAAATGATCTAATCGGGTCTCTGCTAGCCCTACCCTAGAAGTTTAATAGTACATTTTACTCGTTATTTCATGCGCTTTGAGATGCCGCCTTGCCCAATACGCTATCTGAAATAGGAGCGACGTAAATTGAACGAATGTGATAGTATTTCGCTGAATTCTTAAATTAACCATAATATAAAATGGTCTAATCGGGTCTCTGTTTGCCCTACCCTAGAACTTTAATAGTGCATTTTACTCGTCATTTCACCCGCTTTCAGATGCCGCTTAGCTCAATACGCTATATGAAATAGGAGCGATATAAATTGAATAAATGTGATGGAATTTCGCTGAATTCTTTTATTAACCATAATGTAAAATGATCTAATCGGGTCTCTGTTCGCTCTAGCCTTGAACTTTAATAGTGCATTTTATTCGCCATTTCATACGCTTTGAGATGCCGCTTAACCCAATACGCTATCTGAAATAGGAGCGACGTAAATTGAACAAATGTGATAGAATTTCGCTGAATTCTTAAATTAACCGTAATATATAATGATCTGATCGGGTCTCTGTTTGCCCTACCCTAGAAGTTTAATAGTGCATTTTACTCGCCATTTCATGCGCTTTGAGATGCCGCCTAGCCCAGTACGCTATCTGAAATAGGAGCGACGTAACTTGAACAAATGTGATAGAATTACGCTGCATTCTTATATTAATCTTAATATAAAATGATCTAATCGGGTCCCCGTTTGCCTTATCCTAGAAGTTTATTAGCGCATTTTATTCGCCATTTCATGCGCTTTGAGAGGCCGCTTAGCCCAATACGCTATCTGAAATAGGAGCGACGTAAATTGAACAAATGTGTAGATTTTCGCTGAATTCTTAAATTAACCATAATATAAAATGATCTAATCGGGTCTCTGTTCGGACTACCCTAGAAGTTTAATAGTGCATTTCACTCGTAATTTCATGCGCTTTGAGATGCCGCTTAGCCCAATATGCTATCTGAAATCGGAGCGACGTAAATTGAACAAATGTGATAGAATTTCGCTGAATTCTTTTATTAACGATAACGTAAAATGATCTGATCGGGTCTCTGTTCGCCCTAGTCTAGAAGTTTAATAGTGCATTTTATTCGCCATTTCATGCGCTTTGAGATGCCGCTTAGCCGAATGCGCTATCTGAAATAGGAGCGACATAAATTGAACAAATGTGATAGAATTACGCTGAATTCTTATAGTAACCGTAATATAAAATGATTTAATCGGGTCTCTGTTTGCCTTATCCTAGAAGTTTAATAGTGCATTATACTCGCCATTTCATGCGCTTTTAGATGCCGCTTAGCCCAGGACGCTATCTGAAATAGAAGCGACGTAAATTGAACAAATGTGATAGAATTTCACTGAATTCTTAAATTAACCATAATATAAAAAAATCTAATCGGGTCTCTGTTTGCCCTACCGTAGAAGTTTAATAGTGCATTTTACTCGCCACTGCATGTGCTTTGAGATGCCGCATAGCCCAATATGCTATCTGAAATACGAGCGACGTAAGTTGAACAAATGTGATAGAATTTCCGTGAATTCTTTTATTAACCATAATGTAAAATGATCTAATCGGGTCTCTGTTCGCCCTTGCCTAGAAGTTTAATAGTGCATTTTATGCGCCATTTCATACGCTTGGAGATGCCGCTTAGCCCAATAGGCTATCTGAAATAGGAGCGACGTAAATTGAACAAATGTGATGGGATTTCCCTGAAATTTTATATTAAACAAAATATAAAATGATCTAATCGGGTCTCTGATTGCCCTATCATAGAAGGTTAATAGTGCATTTTCCTCGCCATTCCACGCGCTTCAAGATGCCGCCAAGCCGAGTACGCTATCTGAAATAGGAGCGACGTAAATTGAACAAATGTTATAGAAGTTTGCTGAATTGTTAAATTAACCATAATATAAAATGATCTAATCGGGTCTCTGTTTGCCCTACCCTAGAAGTTTAATAGTGCATTTTACTCGCCATTTCATGCGCTTTGAGACGCCGCTTTGCCCAATACGCTATCTGAAATAGGAGCGACGTAAGTTGAACAAATGTAATAGAATTTCGCTGAATACTTATATTATCCTTAATGTAAGATGATCTAATCGGGTCTCTGTTCGCCCTACCCTAGAAGTTTAATAGTGCATTTCATTCGTCATTTGATGCACTTTGAGATGCCGCTTAGCCCAATACGCTATCTGAAATAGGAGCGACGTAAATTGAACAAATGTGATAGAATATCCCTGAATTCTTATAGTAACCTTAATGTGAAATGATCTAATCGGGTCTCTATTCGCTCTACGCTAGAAGTTTCATACTGCATTTCACTCGTCATTTCATGCGCTTCAAGATGCCGCCAAGCCGAGTACGCTATCTGAAATAGGAGCGACGTAAATTGAACAAATGTGATAGAATTTCGCTGAATCCATAAATTATCCAAAATATAAAATGATCTAATCGGGTCTCTGATTGCCCTATCGTAGAAGTTTAATAGTGCATTTTACTCGTAATTTCATGCGCTTTGAGACGCCGCTTTGCCCAATACGCTATCTGAAATAGGAGCGACGTAAATTGAACAAATGTGATAGAATTTCGCTGAATTCTTATATTAGCCAAAATATAAAACGATCAAATCGGGCCACTGATTGCCCTATCATAGAAGTTTAATAGTGCATTTTACTCGCCATTTCACGCGCTTTAAGATGCCGCCTAGCCCAGTACACTATCAGAAATATGAGCGACGTAAATTGAACAAATGTGATAGAATTTCGCTGAATTCTTAAATTAACCATAATATAAAATGATCTAATCGGGTCTCTGTTTGCCGTACCCTAGAAGTTTAATAGTGCATTCTACTCTTCATTTCATGCGCTTTGAGATGCCGATTAGCCCAATACGCTATCTTACATTGGAGCGACGTAAATTGAACAAATGTGATAGAATTTCGCTGAATTCTTATATTAACCAAAATATAAAATGATCTATACGGGTCTCTGATTGCCCTATCGTAGAAGATTAATAGTGCATTTTACTCGCCACTCCACGCGCTTTAGGATGCCGCCTAGCCCAGTACGCTATCCGAAATAGGAGCGACGTAAATTGAACAAATGTGATAGAATTTTTCTGAATTCTTAAATTAACCATAATATAAAATGGTCTAATCGGGTCTCTGTTTGCCCTACCCTAGAAGTTTAATAGTGCATTTTAATCGACATTTCATGCGCTTTGAGATGCCGATTAGCCCAATACGCTATCTTACATTGGAGCGACGTAAATTGAACAATTGTGATAGAATATTGCTGAATTCTTAAATTAAACGTAACATAAAATGATCTAATCGGGTCTCTGTTCGTCCTAGCCTACGAGTTTAATAGTGAATTTTATTCGCCATTTCATGCGCTTTGGGATGCCGCGTAGCCCAATACGCTATCTGAAATGGGAGCGACGTAAATTGAACAAATGTGATGGGATTTCCCTGAAATCTTATATTAAACAACATATAAAATGATCTAATCGGGTCTCTGATTGCCCTATCATAGAAGGTTAATAGTGCATTTTCCTCGCCATTCCACGCGCTTCAAGATGCCGCCAAGCCGAGTACGCTATCTGAAATAGGAGCGACGTAAATTGAACAAATGTTATAGAATTTTGCTGAATTCTTAAATTAACCATAATATAAAATGATCTAATCGGGTCTCTGTTTGCCCTACCCTAGAAGTTTAATAGTGCATTTTACTCGCCATTTCATACGCTTTGAGACGCCGCTTTGCCCAATACGCTATCTGAAATAGGAGCGACGTAAATTGAACAAATGTAATAGAATTTCGCTGAATCCTTATATTATCCTTAATGTAAGATGATCTAATCGGGTCTCTGTTCGCCCTACCCTAGAAGTTTAATAGTGCATTTCATTCGTCATTTGATGCACTTTGAGATGCCGCTTAGCCCAATACGCTATCTGAAATAGGAGCGACGTAAATTGAACAAATGTGATAGAATATCCCTGAATTCTTATAGTAACCTTAATGTGAAATGATCTAATCGGGTCTCTATTCGCTCTACGCTAGAAGTTTCATAGTGCATTTCACTCGCCATTTCATGCGCTTTGAGATGCCGCTTATCCCAATACGCTATCTGAAATAGGAGCGACGTAAATTGAACAAATGTGATAGAATTTCGCTGAATTCTTATATTAGCCAAAATATAAAACGATCAAATCGGGCCACTGATTGCCCTATCATAGAAGTTTAATAGTGCATTTTACTCGCCATTTCACGCGCTTTAAGATGCCGCCTAGCCCAGTACACTATCAGAAATATGAGCGACGTAAATTGAACAAATGTGATAGAATTCCGCTGAATTCTTAAATTAACCATAATATAAAATGATCTAATCGGGTCTCTGTTTGCCGTACCCTAGAAGTTTAATAGTGCATTCTACTCTTCATTTCATGCGCTTTGAGATGCCGATTAGCCCAATACGCTATCTTACATTGGAGCGACGTAAATTGAACAAATGTGATAGAATTTCGCTGAATTCTTATATTAACCAAAATATAAAATGATCTATACGGGTCTCTGATTGCCCTATCGTAGAAGATTAATAGTGCATTTTACTCGCCACTCCACGCGCTTTAGGATGCCGCCTAGCCCAGTACGCTATCCGAAATAGGAGCGACGTAAATTGAACAAATGTGATAGAATTTTTCTGAATTCTTAAATTAACCATAATATAAAATGGTCTAATCGGGTCTCTGTTTGCCCTACCCTAGAAGTTTAATAGTGCATTTTAATCGACATTTCATGCGCTTTGAGATGCCGATTAGCCCAATACGCTATCTTACATTGGAGCGACGTAAATTGAACAATTGTGATAGAATATTGCTGAATTCTTAAATTAAACGTAACATAAAATGATCTAATCGGGTCTCTGTTCGTCCTAGCCTACGAGTTTAATAGTGAATTTTATTCGCCATTTCATGCGCTTTGGGATGCCGCGTAGCCCAATACGCTATCTGAAATAGGAGCGACGCAAGTTGAACAAATGTGATAGAATTACGCTGAATTCTTATATTAACCGTTATATAAAATGATATAATCGGGTGTCTGTTTGAATTATCCAAGAAGTTTGATAGTGCATTTCACTCGCCATTTCATGCGCTTTGAGATGCCGCTTAACCCAATACGCTATCTGAAATAGGAGCGACGTAAATTGAACAAATGTGATAGAATTTCGCTGAATTCTCAAATTAACCATAATACAAAATGATCTAATCGGATCTCTGTTTGCCCTACCCTAGAAGTTTAATAGTGCATTTTACTCGTCATTTCACCCGCTTTCAGATGCCGCTTAGCTCAATACGCTATATGAAATAGGAGCGATATAAATTGAATAAATGTGATAGAATTTCGCTGAATTCTTTTATTAACCATAATGTAACATGATCTAATCGGGTCTCTGTTCGCCCTAGCCTAGAAGTTTAATAGTGCATTTTATTCGCCATTTCATGCGCTTTGAGATGCCGCTTAGCCCAATACGCTATCTGAAATATCAGCGACGTAAATTGAACAAATGTGATAAAATTTCTCTGAATTCTTATATTAACCTTAATGTAAAATGATCTAATCGGGTCTCTGTTCGCCCTAGCCTAGAAGTTTAATAGTGCATTTTATGCGCCATTTCATGCGCTTTGAGATGCCGCATAGCACAATATGCTATCTGAAATAGGAACGACGTAAATTGAACGAATGTGATAGAATTTCGCTGCATTCTTTTATTAACCAAAATGTAAAATGATCTAATCGGGTCTCTGTTCGTCCTAGCCTAGAAGTTTAATAGTGCATTTTAGTCGCCATTCCACGTGCTTTAAGATGCCGCCCAGCCCAGTACGCTATCTGAAATAGGAGCGACGTAAGTTTAACAAATGTGATAGAATTACTCCGAATTTTTATATTAACCGTAATATAAAATGGTCTAATCGGGTCTCTGTTTACCTTATCCTAAAAGTTTAATAGTGCATTATACGCGCCATTTCATGCGCTTTGAGATGCCGTATAGCCCAATACGCTATCTGAAATAGGAGCGACGTAAATTGAACAAATGTGATAGAATTTCCGTGTATTTTTATATTAACCTTAATGTAAAATGATCTAATCGGGTCTCTGTTCACCCTACCATAGAAGTCTAACAGTGCATTTCCCTAGCCATTTCATGCGCTTTGAGATGCCGCTTAGCCCAATACGCTCTCTGAAATAGGAGCGACTTAAGTTGAACAAATGTGATAGAATTTCGCTGAATTCTTATATTAACCAAAATATAAAATGATCTATACGGGTCTCTGATTGCCCTATCGTAGAAGTTTAATAGTGCATTTTACTCGCCATTCCACGCGCTTCAAGATGCCGCCGAGCCCAGTACGCTATCTGAAATAGGAGCGACGTAAATTGAACAAATGTGATAGAATTACGCTGCATTCTTTTATTAACCCTAATATAAAATGATCTAATCGGGTCTCTGTTTGCCTTACCCTAGAAGTTTAATAGTGCATTTTACTCCCCATTTCATGCGCTTTGAGATGCCGCTTAGCCCAATACGCTATCTGATATAGGAGCGACGTAAATTGAACAAATGTGATAGAATCCCGCTGAATTCTTAAATTAACCATAATATAGAATGATCTAATCGGGCCTCTGTTTCCCTACCCTAGAAGTTTAATAGTGCATTTTACTCGCCATTTCAGACGCTTTGAGATGCCGCTTAGCCCGATACGCTATCTGAAATATGAGCGACGTAAATTGAACAAATGTGATAGAATGTCGCTGAACTCTTATATTAACCTTAATGTAAAATGATGTAATCGGGTCTCTCTTCGCCCAACCCTAGAAGTATAACAGTGCATTTTATTCCCCATTTCATGCGCTTTGAGATGCCGCTTAGCCCAATACGCTATCTGAAATAGGAGCGACGTAAATTGAAAGAATGTGATAGTATTTCGCTGAATTCTTAAATTAACCATAATATAAAATGGTCTAATCGGGTCTCTGTTTGCCCTACCCTAGAACTTTAATAGTGCATTTTATTCGCCATTTCATACGCTTTGAGATGCCGCCTAACCCAATACGCTATCTGAAATTGGAGCGACGTAAATTGAACAAATGTGATAGAAGTTCGCTGAATTCTTATATTAACCAAAATATAAAATGATCTAATCGGGTCTCTGATTGCCCTATCATAGAAGTTTAATAGTGCATTTTACTCGCCACTCCACGCGCTTTAGGATGCCGCCTAGCCCAGTACGCTATCCGAAATAGGAGCGACGTAAATTGAACAAATGTGATAGAATTTTGCTGAATTCTTAAATTAACCATAATATAACATGATCTGATCGGGTCTCTGTTTGCCCTACCCTAGAAGTTTAATAGTGCATTTTACTCGCCATTTCATGCGCTTTGAGACGCCGCCTAGGCCAGTACGCTATCTGAAATAGGAGCGACGTAACTTGAACAAATGTGATAGAATTACGCTGCATTCTTATATTAACCTTAATATAAAATGATCTAATCGGGTCTCTGATTGCCCTATCATAGAAGATTAGTAGTGCATTTTACTCGCCATTCCACGCGCTTTAAGATGCCGCCTAGCCCAGTACGCTATCTGAAACAGGAGCGACGTAACTTGAACAAATGTGATAGAATTACGCTGCATTCTTATAATAACCTTAATACAAAATGATCTAATCGGGTCTCTGTTCGGCCTACCCTAGAAGTTTAATAGTGCATTTCACTCGTAATTTCATGCGCTTTGAGATGCCGCTTAGCCCAATATGCTATCTGAAATCGGAGCGACGTAAATTGAACAAATGTGTAGATTTACGCTGAATTCTTAAATTAACCATAATATAAAATGATCTAATCGGGTCTCTGTTCGCACTACCCTAGAAGCTGAATAGTGCATTTCACTCGTAATTTCATGCGCTTTGAGATGCCGCTTAGCCCAATATGCTATCTGAAATAGGAGCGACGTAAATTGAACGAATGTGATAGAATTTCGCTGCATTCTTTTATTAACCAAAATGTAAAATGATCTAATCGGGTCTCTGTTCGCCCTAGCCTAGAAGTTTAATAGTGCATTTTAGTCGCCATTCCACGTGCTTTAAGATGCCGCCCAGCCCAGTACGCTATCTGAAATAGGAGCGACGTAAGTTTAACAAATGTGATAGAATTACTCCGAATTTTTATATTAACCGTAATATAAAATGGTCTAATCGGGTCTCTGTTTACCTTATCCTAAAAGTTTAATAGTGCATTATACGCGCCATTTCATGCGCTTTGAGATGCCGTATAGCCCAATACGCTATCTGAAATAGGAGCGACGTAAATTGAACAAATGTGATAGAATTTCCGTGTATTTTTATATTAACCTTAATGTAAAATGATCTAATCGGGTCTCTGTTCACCCTACCATAGAAGTCTAACAGTGCATTTCCCTAGCCATTTCATGCGCTTTGAGATGCCGCTTAGCCCAATACGCTCTCTGAAATAGGAGCGACTTAAGTTGAACAAATGTGATAGAATTTCGCTGAATTCTTATATTAACCATAATATAAAATGATCTATACGGGTCTCTGATTGCCCTATCGTAGAAGTTTAATAGTGCATTTTACTCGCCATTCCACGCGCTTCAAGATGCCGCCGAGCCCAGTACGCTATCTGAAATAGGAGCGACGTAAATTGAACAAGTGTGATAGAATTACGCTGCATTCTTTTATTAACCCTAATATAAAATGATCTAATCGGGTCTCTGTTTGCCTTACCCTAGAAGTTTAATAGTGCATTTTACTCCCCATTTCATGCGCTTTGAGATGCCGCTTAGCCCAATACGCTATCTGATATAGGAGCGACGTAAATTGAACAAATGTGATAGAATCCCGCTGAATTCTTAAATTAACCATAATATAGAATGATCTAATCGGGCCTCTGTTTCCCTACCCTAGAAGTTTAATAGTGCATTTTACTCGCCATTTCAGACGCTTTGAGATGCCGCTTAGCCCGATACGCTATCTGAAATATGAGCGACGTAAATTGAACAAATGTGATAGAATTTCGCTGAACTCTTATATTAACCTTAATGTAAAATGATGTAATCGGGTCTCTCTTCGCCCAACCCTAGAAGTATAACAGTGCATTTTATTCCCCATTTCATGCGCTTTGAGATGCCGCTTAGCCCAATACGCTATCTGAAATAGGAGCGACGTAAATTGAAAGAATGTGATAGTATTTCGCTGAATTCTTAAATTAACCATAATATAAAATGGTCTAATCGGGTCTCTGTTTGCCCTACCCTAGAACTTTAATAGTGCATTTTATTCGCCATTTCATACGCTTTGAGATGCCGCCTAACCCAATACGCTATCTGAAATTGGAGCGACGTAAATTGAACAAATGTGATAGAAGTTCGCTGAATTCTTATATTAACCAAAATATAAAATGATCTAATCGGGTCTCTGATTGCCCTATCATAGAAGTTTAATAGTGCATTTTACTCGCCACTCCACGCGCTTTAGGATGCCGCCTAGCCCAGTACGCTATCCGAAATAGGAGCGACGTAAATTGAACAAATGTGATAGAATTTTGCTGAATTCTTAAATTAACCATAATATAGCATGATCTGATCGGGTCTCTGTTTGCCCTACCCTAGAAGTTTAATAGTGCATTTTACTCGCCATTTCATGCGCTTTGAGACGCCGCCTAGGCCAGTACGCTATCTGAAATAGGAGCGACGTAACTTGAACAAATCTGATAGAATTACGCTGCATTCTTATATTAACCTTAATATAAAATGATCTAATCGGGTCTCTGATTGCCCTATCATAGAAGATTAGTAGTGCATTTTACTCGCCATTCCACGCGCTTTAAGATGCCGCCTAGCCCAGTACGCTATCTGAAACAGGAGCGACGTAACTTGAACAAATGTGATAGAATTACGCTGCATTCTTATAATAACCTTAATACAAAATGATCTAATCGGGTCTCTGTTCGGCCTACCCTAGAAGTTTAATAGTGCATTTCACTCGTAATTTCATGCGCTTTGAGATGCCGCTTAGCCCAATATGCTATCTGAAATCGGAGCGACGTAAATTGAACAAATGTGTAGATTTACGCTGAATTCTTAAATTAACCATAATATAAAATGATCTAATCGGGTCTCTGTTCGCACTACCCTAGAAGCTGAATAGTGCATTTCACTCGTAATTTCATGCGCTTTGAGATGCCGCTTAGCCCAATATGCTATCTGAAATAGGAGCGACGTAAATTGAACGAATGTGATAGAATTTCGCTGCATTCTTTTATTAACCAAAATGTAAAATGATCTAATCGGGTCTCTGTTCGCCCTAGCCTAGAAGTTTAATAGTGCATTTTAGTCGCCATTCCACGTGCTTTAAGATGCCGCCCAGCCCAGTACGCTATCTGAAATAGGAGCGACGTAAGTTTAACAAATGTGATAGAATTACTCCGAATTTTTATATTAACCGTAATATAAAATGGTCTAATCGGGTCTCTGTTTACCTTATCCTAAAAGTTTAATAGTGCATTATACGCGCCATTTCATGCGCTTTGAGATGCCGTATAGCCCAATACGCTATCTGAAATAGGAGCGACGTAAATTGAACAAATGTGATAGAATTTCCGTGTATTTTTATATTAACCTTAATGTAAAATGATCTAATCGGGTCTCTGTTCACCCTACCATAGAAGTCTAACAGTGCATTTCCCTAGCCATTTCATGCGCTTTGAGATGCCGCTTAGCCCAATACGCTCTCTGAAATAGGAGCGACTTAAGTTGAACAAATGTGATAGAATTTCGCTGAATTCTTATATTAACCAAAATATAAAATGATCTATACGGGTCTCTGATTGCCCTATCGTAGAAGTTTAATAGTGCATTTTACTCGCCATTCCACGCGCTTCAAGATGCCGCCGAGCCCAGTACGCTATCTGAAATAGGAGCGACGTAAATTGAACAAGTGTGATAGAATTACGCTGCATTCTTTTATTAACCCTAATATAAAATGATCTAATCGGGTCTCTGTTTGCCTTACCCTAGAAGTTTAATAGTGCATTTTACTCCCCATTTCATGCGCTTTGAGATGCCGCTTAGCCCAATACGCTATCTGATATAGGAGCGACGTAAATTGAACAAATGTGATAGAATCCCGCTGAATTCTTAAATTAACCATAATATAGAATGATCTAATCGGGCCTCTGTTTCCCTACCCTAGAAGTTTAATAGTGCATTTTACTCGCCATTTCAGACGCTTTGAGATGCCGCTTAGCCCGATACGCTATCTGAAATATGAGCGACGTAAATTGAACAAATGTGATAGAATTTCGCTGAACTCTTATATTAACCTTAATGTAAAATGATGTAATCGGGTCTCTCTTCGCCCAACCCTAGAAGTATAACAGTGCATTTTATTCCCCATTTCATGCGCTTTGAGATGCCGCTTAGCCCAATACGCTATCTGAAATAGGAGCGACGTAAATTGAAAGAATGTGATAGTATTTCGCTGAATTCTTAAATTAACCATAATATAAAATGGTCTAATCGGGTCTCTGTTTGCCCTACCCTAGAACTTTAATAGTGCATTTTATTCGCCATTTCATACGCTTTGAGATGCCGCCTAACCCAATACGCTATCTGAAATTGGAGCGACGTAAATTGAACAAATGTGATAGAAGTTCGCTGAATTCTTATATTAACCAAAATATAAAATGATCTAATCGGGTCTCTGATTGCCCTATCATAGAAGTTTAATAGTGCATTTTACTCGCCACTCCACGCGCTTTAGGATGCCGCCTAGCCCAGTACGCTATCCGAAATAGGAGCGACGTAAATTGAACAAATGTGATAGAATTTTGCTGAATTCTTAAATTAACCATAATATAGCATGATCTGATCGGGTCTCTGTTTGCCCTACCCTAGAAGTTTAATAGTGCATTTTACTCGCCATTTCATGCGCTTTGAGATGCCGCCTAGCCCAGTACGCTATCTGAAATAGGAGCGACGTAACTTGAACAAATCTGATAGAATTACGCTGCATTCTTATATTAACCTTAATATAAAATGATCTAATCGGGTCTCTGATTGCCCTATCATAGAAGATTAGTAGTGCATTTTACTCGCCATTCCACGCGCTTTAAGATGCCGCCTAGCCCAGTACGCTATCTGAAACAGGAGCGACGTAACTTGAACAAATGTGATAGAATTACGCTGCATTCTTATAATAACCTTAATACAAAATGATCTAATCGGGTCTCTGTTCGGCCTACCCTAGAAGTTTAATAGTGCATTTCACTCGTAATTTCATGCGCTTTGAGATGCCGCTTAGCCCAATATGCTATCTGAAATCGGAGCGACGTAAATTGAACAAATGTGTAGATTTACGCTGAATTCTTAAATTAACCATAATATAAAATGATCTAATCGGGTCTCTGTTCGCACTACCCTAGAAGCTGAATAGTGCATTTCACTCGTAATTTCATGCGCTTTGAGATGCCGCTTAGCCCAATATGCTATCTGAAATAGGAGCGACGTAAATTGAACGAATGTGATAGAATTTCGCTGCATTCTTTTATTAACCAAAATGTAAAATGATCTAATCGGGTCTCTGTTCGCCCTAGCCTAGAAGTTTAATAGTGCATTTTAGTCGCCATTCCACGTGCTTTAAGATGCCGCCCAGCCCAGTACGCTATCTGAAATAGGAGCGACGTAAGTTTAACAAATGTGATAGAATTACTCCGAATTTTTATATTAACCGTAATATAAAATGGTCTAATCGGGTCTCTGTTTACCTTATCCTAAAAGTTTAATAGTGCATTATACGCGCCATTTCATGCGCTTTGAGATGCCGTATAGCCCAATACGCTATCTGAAATAGGAGCGACGTAAATTGAACAAATGTGATAGAATTTCCGTGTATTTTTATATTAACCTTAATGTAAAATGATCTAATCGGGTCTCTGTTCACCCTACCATAGAAGTCTAACAGTGCATTTCCCTAGCCATTTCATGCGCTTTGAGATGCCGCTTAGCCCAATACGCTCTCTGAAATAGGAGCGACTTAAGTTGAACAAATGTGATAGAATTTCGCTGAATTCTTATATTAACCAAAATATAAAATGATCTATACGGGTCTCTGATTGCCCTATCGTAGAAGTTTAATAGTGCATTTTACTCGCCATTCCACGCGCTTCAAGATGCCGCCGAGCCCAGTACGCTATCTGAAATAGGAGCGACGTAAATTGAACAAGTGTGATAGAATTACGCTGCATTCTTTTATTAACCCTAATATAAAATGATCTAATCGGGTCTCTGTTTGCCTTACCCTAGAAGTTTAATAGTGCATTTTACTCCCCATTTCATGCGCTTTGAGATGCCGCTTAGCCCAATACGCTATCTGATATAGGAGCGACGTAAATTGAACAAATGTGATAGAATCCCGCTGAATTCTTAAATTAACCATAATATAGAATGATCTAATCGGGTCTCTGTTTGCCCTACCCTAGAAGTTTAATAGTGCATTTTACTCGCCATTTCAGACGCTTTGAGATGCCGCTTAGCCCGATACGCTATCTGAAATATGAGCGACGTAAATTGAACAAATGTGATAGAATTTCGCTGAACTCTTATATTAACCTTAATGTAAAATGATGTAATCGGGTCTCTCTTCGCCCAACCCTAGAAGTATAACAGTGCATTTTATTCCCCATTTCATGCGCTTTGAGATGCCGCTTAGCCCAATACGCTATCTGAAATAGGAGCGACGTAAATTGAAAGAATGTGATAGTATTTCGCTGAATTCTTAAATTAACCATAATATAAAATGGTCTAATCGGGTCTCTGTTTGCCCTACCCTAGAACTTTAATAGTGCATTTTATTCGCCATTTCATACGCTTTGAGATGCCGCCTAACCCAATACGCTATCTGAAATTGGAGCGACGTAAATTGAACAAATGTGATAGAAGTTCGCTGAATTCTTATATTAACCAAAATATAAAATGATCTAATCGGGTCTCTGATTGCCCTATCATAGAAGTTTAATAGTGCATTTTACTCGCCACTCCACGCGCTTTAGGATGCCGCCTAGCCCAGTACGCTATCCGAAATAGGAGCGACGTAAATTGAACAAATGTGACAGAATTTTGATGAATTCTTAAATTAACCATAATATAACATGATCTGATCGGGTCTCTGTTTGCCCTACCCTAGAAGTTTAATAGTGCATTTTACTCGCCATTTCATGCGCTTTGAGACGCCGCCTAGGCCAGTACGCTATCTGAAATAGGAGCGACGTAACTTGAACAAATGTGATAGAATTACGCTGCATTCTTATATTAACCTTAATATAAAATGATCTAATCGGGTCTCTGATTGCCCTATCATAGAAGATTAGTAGTGCATTTTACTCGCCATTCCACGCGCTTTAAGATGCCGCCTAGCCCAGTACGCTATCTGAAATAGGAGCGACGTAACTTGAACAAATGTGATAGAATTACGCTGCATTCTTATAATAACCTTAATACAAAATGATCTAATCGGGTCTCTGTTCGGCCTACCCTAGAAGTTTAATAGTGCATTTCACTCGTAATTTCATGCGCTTTGAGATGCCGCTTAGCCCAATATGCCATCTGAAATCGGAGCGACGTAAATTGAACAAATGTGTAGATTTACGCTGAATTCTTTTATTAACCATAATGTAAAATGATCTAATCGGGTCTCTGTTCGTCCTAGCCTAGAAGTTTAATAGTGCATTTTACTCGCCTTTCCACGCGCTTTAAGATGCCGCCTAGCGCAGTACGCTATCTTAAATAGGAGCAATGTAAATTGAATAAATGTGATAGAATTTCGCTGAATTCTTTTATTAACCATAATGTAAAATGATCTAATCGGGTCTCTGTTCGTCCTAGCCTAGAAGTTTAATAGTGCATTTTATTCGCCATTTCATGCGCTTTGAGAAGCCGCTTAGCCCAATACGCTATCTGGAATATGAGCGAGGTAAATTGAACAAATGTGATAGAGTTTCCCTGAAATCCTATATTAAATAAAATATGAAAGATCTAATCGGATCTCTGATTGCCCTATCATAGAAGTTTAGTCGTGCATTTTACTCGCCCTTCCACGCCCTTTAAGAAGCCGCCTAGCCCAGTGCGCTATCTGAAATAGGAACGACGTAAATGGAACAAATGTGATAGTATTTTGCTGAATTATTAAATTAACCATAATATAAAATAATCAATCGGGTCTCTGTTTGCCCTACCATAGAAGTTTAATAGTGCACTTCACTCGTCATTTCATGCGCTTTGAGATGCCGCTTAGCCCAATACGCTATCTGAAATAGGAGCGACGTAAATTTAACAAATGTGATATAACTTCGCTGAATTCTTTTATTAACCATAATGTAAAATGATCTAATCGGGTCTCTGTTCGCCCTAGCCTAGAAGTTTAATAGTGTATTTTATTCGCCATTTCATGCGCTTTGAGATGCCGCTTAGCCCAATACGCTACGTGAAATATCAGCGATGTAAATTGAACAAATGTGATAGAATTTCGCTGAATTTTTATATTAACCTTAATGTAAAATGATCTAATCGTGTCCCTGTTCGCCCTACCCTAAAAGTTTAATGGTGCATTTCTCTCGCCATTTCATGCGCTTTGAGATGCCGCTTAGCCCTATAGGCTATCTGAAATAGGAGCGATGTAAATTGAATAAATGTCATAGAATTTCGCTGAATTCTTTTATTAACCATAATGTAAAATGATCTAATCGGGTCTCTGTTCGCCCTAGCCAATAAGTTTAATAGTACATTTTATTCGCCATTTCATGCGCTTTGAGATGCCGCTTAGCCAAATACGCTATCTGAAATAGGAGCGACGTAAATTGAACAAATGTGATACAATTTCCCTGAAATCTTATATTAAACAAAATATAAAATGATCTAATCGGGTCTCTGATTGCCCTATCATAGAAGTTTAGTAGCGCATTTTACTCGCCATTCCACGCGCTTTAAGATGCCGCCTAGCCCAGTACGCTACCTGAAATAGGAGCGACGTAAATTGAACAAATGTGATAGAATTTCGCTGAATTCTTAAATTAACCATAATATAAAATGATCTAATCGGGTCTCGGATTGCCCTATCATAGAAGTTTAATGGTGCATTTTACACGCCATTCCAGGCGCTTTAAGGTGCCGCCTAGCCCAGTACGCTATCTGAAATAGGAGCGACGTAAATTGAACAAATGTGATAGAATTTTGCTGAATTCTTAAATTAACCATAATATAAAATGGTATAATCGGGTCTCTGTTTGCCCCACCCTGGAAATTTAATAGAGCATTTTACTCGCCATTTCATGCGCTTTGAGATGCCGCTTATCCCAATACGCGATGGGAAATATGAGCGACGTAAATTGAACAAATGTGATAGAATTTCCCTGAATGATTATATTAACCTTAATGTAAAATGATCTAATCGGGTCTCTGTTCGCCCTACCCTAGAAGTTTAATAGTGCATTGCACTCGTCATTTCATGCGCTTTGAGATGCCGCGTAGCCCAATACGCTATCTGAAATAGGAGCGACGTAAATTGAACAAATGTGATAGAATTTCGCTGATTTCTTATAATAACCAAAATATAAAATGATCTATTCGGGTCTCTGTTCGCCCTACCATACAAGTCTAATAGTGCATTTCACTCGTCATTTCATGCGCTTTGAGATGCCGCTTTGCCCAATACGCTATCTTAAATAGGAGCCACGTAAATTGAACAAATGTGATAGAATTTCCCTGAATTCTTATATTAACCTTAATGTAAAATGATCTAATCGGGTCTCTGTTCGCCCTACCCTAGAAGTTTAATAGTGCATTTCACTGGTCATTTCATGCGCATTGAGATGCCGCTTAGCCCAATACGCTATCTGAAATAGGAGCGACGTAAGTTGAACAAATGTGATAGAATTACGCTGAATTCTTATATTAACCGTAATATAAAATGATCTAATCGGGTCTCTGTTTGCACTACCCTAGAAGTTTAACAGTGCATTTTACACGCCCTTTCATGCGCTTTGGGATGCCGCTTTGCCCAATAAGCTATCTGAAATAGGAGCGACGTAAATTGAACAAATGTGATAGAATTTCCCTGAAATCTAATATTAAACAAAATATAAAATGATCTAATCCGGCCTCTGATTGCCCTATCATAGAAGTTTAGTAGTGCATTTTACTCGGAATTCCACGCGCTTTAAGATGCCGCCAAGCCCAGTACGCTATCTGAAATAGGAGCGACGTAAGTTGAACAAATGTGATAGAATTACGCTTAATTCTTATATTAACCATAATATAAAATGATCTAATCGGGTCTCTGTTTGCCTTATCCTAGAAGTTTAATAGTGCATTTTACTCCCCATTTCATGCGCTTTGAAATGCCGCTTAGCCCAATACGCTATCTGAATTAGGAGCGACGTAAATTGAACAAGTGTGATAGAATTTCGCAGAATTCTTAAATTAACCATAATATAAAATGATCTAATCGGGTCTCTGTTTGCCCTACCCTAGAAGTTTAATAGTGCATTTTACTCGCCATTTCATGCGCTTTGAGATACCGCATAGCCCAATACGCTATCTGAAATAGGAGCGACGTAAATTGTACAAATGTGATAGAATTACGCTGCATTCTTATATTAACCGTAATATAAAATGATCTAATCGGGTCCCTGTTTGCCTTATCCTAGAAGTTTATTAGCGCATTTTACTCGCCATTTCATGCGCTTTGAGAGGCCGCTTAGCCCAATACGCTATCTGAAATAGGAGCGACGTAAATTGAACAAATGTGATAGATTTTCGCTGAATTCTCAAATTAACCATAATATAAAATGATCTAATCGGGTCTCTGTTGGCCCTACCGTAGAAGTTTAATAGTGCATTTCACTCGTCATTTCATGCGCTTTGAGATGCCGCTTAGCCCAATATGCTATCTGAAATAGGAGCGACGTAAATTTAACAAATGTGATATAATTTCGCTGAATTCTTTTATTAACCATAATGTAAAATGATCTAATCGGGTCTCTGTTCGCCCTAGCGTAGAAGTTTAATAGTGTATTTTATTCGCCATTTCATGCGCTTTGAGATGCCGCTTAGCCCACTACGCTACGTGAAATATCAGCGATGTAAATTGAACAAATGTGATAGAATTTCGCTGAATTTTTATATTAACCTTAATGTAAAATGATCTAATCGTGCCTCTGTTCGCCCTACCCTAAAAGTTTAATGGTGCATTTCTCTCGCCATTTCATGCGCTTTGAGATGCCGCTTAGCCCTATAGGCTATCTGAAATAGGAGCGATGTAAATTGAATAAATGTCATAGAATTTCGCTGAATTCTTTTATTAACCATAATGTAAAATGATCTAATCGGGTCTCTGTTCGTCCTAGCCTAGAAGTTTAATAGTGCATTTTACTCGCCTTTCCACGCGCTTTAAGATGCCGCCTAGCGCAGTACGCTATATTAAATAGGAGCAATGTAAATGGAATAAATGTGATAGATTTTCGCTGAATTCTTTTATTAACCATAATGTAAAATGATCTAATCGGGTCTCTGTTCGTCCTAGCCTAGAAGTTTAATAGTGCATTTTATCCGCCATTTCATGCGCTTTGAGAAGCCGCTTAGCCCAATACGCTATCTGGAATATGAGCGACGTAAATTGAACAAATGTGATAGAATTTTGCTGAATTCTTAAATTAACCATAATATAAAATAATCTAATCGGGTCTCTGTTTGCCCTACCCTAGAAGTTTAATAGTGCATGTCACTCGACATTTCATGCGCTTTGAGATGCCGCTTAGCCCAATAAGCTATCTGAAATAGGAGCGACGTAAATTGAACAAATATGATAGAATTACGCTGAATTCTTATATATACCTTAATGTAAAATGATCTAACCGGGTCTCTGTTTGCCTTACCCTAGAAGTTTAATAGTGCATTTTACTCGCCATTTCATGCGCTTTGAGATGCCGCTTAGCCCAATACGCGATCTGAAATAGGAGCGACGTAAATTGAACAAATGCGATAGAATTTCCCTGAATTCTTATATATACCTTAATGTAAAATGATCTAATCGGGTCTCTGTTCGCCCTACCCTAGAAGTTTAATACTGCATTTCACTCTCCATTTCATGCGCTTTGAGTTGCCGCTTAGCCCAATACGATATCTGAAATAGGAGCGATGTAAATTGAACAAATGTGATAGAATTACGCTGAATTCTTATATTAACCGTAATATAAAATGATCTAATCGGGTCTCTGTTTGCCTTATCCTAGAAGTTTAATAGTGCATTTCACTCGTCATTTCATGCGCTTTGAGATGCCGCTTAGCCCAATAAGCTATCTGAAATAGGAGCGACGTAAATTGAACAAATATGATAGAATTACGCTGAATTCTTATATATACCTTAATGTAAAATGATCTAACCGGGTCTCTGTTTGCCCTACCCTAGAAGTTTAACAGTGCATTTTAATCGCCATTTCATGCGCTTTGAGATGCCGCTTAGCCCAATACGCTATCTGAAATAGGAGCGACGTAAATTGAACAAACGTGATAGAATTTCCCTGAATTCTTATATTAACCTTAATGTAAAATGATCTAATCGTGTCTCTGTTTGCCTTACCCTAGAAGTTTAATAGTGCATTTTACTCGCCATTTCATGCGCTTTGAGATGCCGCTTAGCCCAATACGCTATCTGACATATCAGCGACGTAAATTGAACAAATGTGAGAGAATTACGCTGAATTCTTATATTAACCGTAATATAAAATGATCTAACCGGTTCTCTGTTTACCCTACCCTAGAAGTTTAATAGTGCCTTTTACTCGCCATTTCTTGCGCTTTGAGATGCCGCTTAGCCCAATACGCTATCTGAAATATCAGCGACGTAAATTGAACAAATGTGATAGAATTACGCTGAATTCTTAAATTAACCATAATATAAAATGATCTAATCGGGTCTCTGTTTGCCCTACCCTAGAAGTTTAATAGTGCATTTTACTCGCATTTCATGCGCTTTGAGATGGCGCTTAGTCCAATACGCTATCTGAAATAGGAGCGACGTAAATTGAACGAATGTGATAGAATTTCGCTGAATTCTTATAATAACCAAAATATAAAATGAGCTAATCGGGACTCTGATTGCCGTATCATAGAAGTTTAGTAGTGCATTTCACTCGCCCTTCCACGCGCCTTAAGATGCCGCCTAGCCCAGTACGCTATCTGAAATAGGAGCGACGTAAGTTGAACAAATGTGATAGAATTACGCTGCATTCTTATATTAACCGTAATATAAAATGATCTAATCGGGTCTCTGTTTGCCTTACCATAGAAGTTTAATAGTGCATTTTACTCGCCATTTCATGCGCTTTGAGATGCCGCTTAGCCCAATACGCATCTGAAATAGGAGCGGCGTAAATTGAACAAATATGATAGAATTACGCTCAATTATTATATTAACCGTAATACAAAATTACCTAATCGGGTCTCTGTTTGCCCTACCCTAGAAGTTTAATAGTGCACTTTGCTCGCCATTTCATGCGCTTTGAGATGGCGCTTAGCCCAATACGCTATCTGAAATAGGAGCGACGTAAATTGAACAAATGTGATAGAAATTCCCTGAATTCTTATATACACCTTAATGTAAAATGATCTGATCGGGTCTTTGTTCGCCCTACCCTAGAAGTTTAATAGTGCATTTCACTCGTCATTTCATGCGCTTTGAGATGCCGCTTAGCCCAATACGCTATCTGAAATAGGAGCGACGTAAATTGAACGAATGTGATAGAATTTCGCTGAATTCTTATATTAACCAAAATGTAAAATGGTCTATTCGGGTCTCTGATAGCCCTATCATAGAAGTTTAATAGTGCATTTTACTCGCCATTCCACGCGCTTTAAGATGCCGCCTAGCCCAGTACGCTATCTGAAATAGGAGCGACGTAAGTTGAACAAATGTGATAGAATTACGCTGAATTCTTATATTAACCGTAATATAAAACGATCTAATCGGGTCTCTGTTTGCCTTATCCTAGAAGTTTAATAGTGCATTTTACTCGCCATTTCATGCGCATTGAGATGCCGCATAGCCCAATACGCTATCTCAAATAGGAGCGACGTAAATTGAACAAATATGATAGAGTTTCGCTGAATTATTAAATTGACCATAATATAAAATGATCTTATCGGGTCTCTGTTTGCCCTACCCTAGAAGTTTAATAGTGCATTTTACTCGCCATTTCTTGCGCTTTGAGATGCCGCTTAGCCCAATACGCTATCTGAAATATCAGCGACGTAAATTGAACAAATGTGATAGAATTACGCTGAATTCTTAAATTAACCATAATATACAATGATCTAATCGGGTCTCTGTTTGCCTTATCCTAGAAGTTTAATAGTGAATTTTCTCGCCACTTCATGCGCTTTGAGATGCCGCTTAGCCCAATACGCTATCTGAAATAGGAGTGACGTAAATTGAACAAATGTGATAGAATTTCGCTGAATTGATAAATTAACCATAATATACAATGATCTAATCAGGTCTCTGTTTGCCCTACCCTAGAAGTTTAACAGTGCATTTTACTCGCCATTTCATGCGCTTTGAGATGCCGCTTAGCCCAATACGCTATCTGAAATAGGAGCGACGTAAATTGAACAAATGTGATAGAATTTCGCTGAATTCTTATATTAACCAAAATATAAAATGATCTAATCGGGTCTCTGATTGCCCTATCATAGAAGTTTAATAGTGCATTTTACTCGCCATTCCACGCGCTTTAAGATGCCGCCTAGCCCGGTACGCTATCTGAAATAGGAGCGACGTAAATTGAACAAATGTGGTAGAATTTCGCTGAATGCTTATATTAACATTAATGTAAAATGATCTAATCGGGTCTCTGTTCGCCCTACCCTAGAAGTTTAATAGTGCATTTCACTCGCCATTTCTTGTGCTTTGAGATGCCGCTTGGCCCAATACGCTATCTGAAATAGGAGCGACGTAAATTAAACAAATGTCATAGAATTTCGCTGAATTCTTATATTAACCAAAATATAAAATGATCTCATCGGGTCTCTGATTGCCCTATCATAGAAGTTTAATAGTGCATTTTACTCGCCATTCCACGCGCTTTAAGATGCCGCCTATCCGAGTACGCTACCTGAAATAGGAGCTACGTAACTTGAACAAATGTGACAGAATTTCGCTGAATTCTTATATTAACCTTAATGTAAAATGATGTAATCGGGTCTTTGTTCGCCGTACCCTAGAAGTTTAATAGTGCATTTCACTCGTCATTTCATGTGCTTTGAGATGCCGCTTAGCCCAATAAGCTATCTGAAATGGGAGCGACGTAAATTGAACAAATGTGATAGAATTTCGCTGAATTCTTATATTAACCAAAATATAAATTGATCTAATCGGGTCTCTGATTGCCCTATCATAGAAGTTTAAGAGTGCATTTTACTCACCATTTCTTGCGCTTTGAGATGCCGCTTAGCCCAATACTCTATCTGAAATATCAGCGACGTAAATTGAACAAATGTGATAGAATTTCCCTGAAATCTTATATTAAACAAAATATAAAATGATCTAAACGGGACTCTGATTGCCCTATCATAGAAGTTTAGTAATGCATTTTACTCGCCCTTCCGCGCGCTTTAAGATGCCGCCTAGCCCAGTACACTATCTGAAATAGGAGCGACGTATGTTGAACAAATGTGATACATTTACGCTGAATTCTTATATTAACCGTAATATACAATGATCTAATCGGGTCTGTGTTTGCCTTACCCTAGAAGTTTAATGGTGCATTTTACTCGCCATTTCATGCGCTTTGAGATGCCGCTTAGCCCAATACGCTATCTGCAATAGTAGCGACGTAAATTGAACAAATGTGATAGAATTTCGCTGAATTCTTAAATTAACCATAATATCAAATGATCTAATCGGGTCTCTGTTTGCCCTACCCTAGAAGTTTAATAGTTCATTTGACTTGCCATTTCTTGCGCTTTGAGATGCCGTTTAGCCCAATACGCTATCTGAAATATCAGCGACGTAAATTGAACAAATGTGAGAGAATCTCGCTGAATGCTTATATTAACCTTAATGTAAAATGATCTAATCGGGTCTCTGTTCGCCCTACCCTAGAAGATTAATAGTGCATTTCACTCGTCATTTCATGCGCCTTGTAATGCCGCTGAGCCCAATACGCTATCTGAAATAGGAGCGACGTAAATTGAACAAATGTGATAGAGTTTCGCTGAATTCTTTTATTAACCATAATGTAAAATGATCTAATCAGGTCTCTGTTCGCCCTAGCCTAGAAGTTTAATAGTGCATTTTATTCGCCATTTCATGCGCTTTGAGATGCCGCTTAGCCCAATACGCTATCTGAAATAGGAGCGACGTAAATTGAACAAATGTGATAGAATTTCCCTGAAATCTTATAGTAAACAAAATATAAAATGATCTAACCGGGACTCTGATTGTCCTATCACAGAATTTTAGTAGTGCATTTTACTCGCCCTTCCACGCGCTTTGAGATGCCGCCTAGCCCAGTACGCTATCTGAAATAGGAGCGACGTAAGCTGAACAAATGTGATAGAATTACGCTGAATTCTTATATTAACCGTAATATAAAATGATCTATTCGGGTCTCTGTTCGCCCTACCCTAGAAGTTTAATAATGCATTTCACTCGTCAAGCCATGCGCTTTGAGATACTGCTTAGACCGATTCGCTATCTGAAATAGGAGCGACGTAAGTGGAACAAATGTGATAGAATTACGCTGAATTCTTATATTAACCGTAATATAAAATGATCTAATCGGGTCTCTGATTGCCCTACCCTAGAAGTTCAATAGTGCATTTTACTCGCCATTTCATGCGCCTTGAGATACCGCTTAGCCCAATACGCTATCTGAAATAGGTGCGACGTAAATTAAACAAATGTGATAGAATTTCCCTGAAATCTTATAGTAAACAAAATATAAAATGATCTAACCGGGACTCTGATTGTCCTATCACAGAATTTTAGTAGCGCATTTTACTCGCCCTTCCACGCGCTTTGAGATGCCGCCTAGCCCAGTACGCTATCTGAAATAGGAGCGACGTAAGCTGAACAAATGTGATAGAATTACGCTGAATTCTTATATTAACCAAAATATAAAATGATCTAATCGGATCTCTGATTGCCCTATCATAGATGTTTAAGAGTGCATTTTACTCGCCATTCCACGCGCTTTAAGATGCCGCCCAGCCCAGTATGCTGTCTGAAATAGGAACGACGTAAATTGAACAAATGTGATAGAATTTTGCTGAATTCTTAAATTAACCATAATATAAAATGATCTAATCGGGTCTCTGATTGCCCTACCCTAGAAGTTTAATAGTGCATTTTACTCGCCATTTCATGCGCCTTGAGATGCCGCTTAGCCCAATACGCTATCTGAAATAGGTGCGATGTAAATTGAACATATGTGATAGAATTTTGCTCAATTCTTAAATTAACGATAATATAAAATGATGTAATCGGGTCTCTGTTCCACCTACACGAGAAGTTTAATTGTGCATTTCTCTCGTCATTTCATGCGCTTTGAGGTGCCGCTTAGCCCAATAGCTATCTGAAATAGGAGTGACGAAAATTGAACAAATGTGATAGAATTTCCCTGAAATCTTATATTAAACAAAATATAAAATGATCCAAACGGGACTCTGATTGCCCCATCACAGAAGTTTAGTAGTGCATTTTACTCGCCCTTCCACGCTCTTTAAGATGCTGCCTAGCCCAGTAGACTATCTGAAATAGGAGCGACGTATGTTGAACAAATGTGATAGAATTACGCTGAATTCTTATATTAACCGTAATATAAAATGATCTAATCGTGTCTCTGTTTGCCTTATCCTGGAAGTTTAATAGTGCATTTTACTCGCCATTTCATGCGCTTTGAGATGCCGCTTAGCCCAATAAGCTATCTGAAATAGGAGCGATGTAAATTGATCAAATGGGATAGAATTTCGCTGAATTCTTAAATTAAACATAATACGAAATGACCTAATCGGGTCTCTGTTTGCCCTACCCTAGAAGTTTAATAGTGCATTTTACTCGCCATTTCATGCGCCTTGAGATGCTGCTTAGCCCAATACGCTATCTGAAATAGGTGCGATGTAAATTGAACAAATGTGATAGAATTTTGCTGAATTCTTAAATTAACGATAATATAAAATGATGTAATCGGGTCTCTGTTCCACCTACCCAAGAAGTTTAATAGTGCATTTCTCTCGTCATTTCATGCGCTTTGAGGTGCCGCTTAGCCCAATAGCTATCTGAAATAGGAGCGACGAAAATTGAACAAATGTGATAGAATTTCCCTGAAATCTTATATTAAACAAAATATAAAATGATCTAAACGGGACTCTGATTGCCCTATCACAGAAGTTTAGTAGTGCATTTTACTCGCCCTTCCACGCTCTTTAAGATGCTGCCTAGCCCAGTAGACTATCTGAAATAGGAGCGACGTATGTTGAACAAATGTGATAGAATTACGCTGAATTCTTATATTAACCGTAATATAAAATGATCTAATCGGGTCTCTGTTTGCATTACCCTAGAAGTTTAATAGTGCATTTTACTCGCCATTTCATGCGCTTTAAGATGCCGCTTAGCCCAATACGCTATCTGCAATAGCATCGACGTAAATGGAACAAATGTGATAGAATTTCGCTGAATTCTTAAATTAACCATAATATAAAATGATATAAACGGGTCTCTGTTTGCCCTACCCTAGAAGTTTAATAGTGCATTTTACTCGCCATTTCTTGCGCCTTGAGATGCCGCTTAGCCCAATACGCTATCTGAAATATTAGCGACGTAAATTGAACAAATGTGAGAGAATCTCGCTGAATTCTTATATTAACCTTCATGAAAAATGATCTAATCGGGTCTCAGTTCGCCCTACCCTAGAAGATTAACAGTGCATTTCACTCGTCATTTCATGCGCTTTGAGATGCCGCTTAGCCCAATACGCTATCTGAAATAGGAGCGACGTAACTTGAACAAATGTGATAGAATTTTGCTGAATTCTTAAATTAACCATAATATTAGATGATCTAATCGGGTCTCTGCTTGCCCTACCCTAGAAGTTTAATAGTGCATTTTACTCGCCATTTCATGCGCTTTAAGATGCCGCCTAGCCCAATACGCTATCTGAAATAGGAGCGACGTAAATTGATCAAATGTGATAAAATTTCGCTGAATTCTTAAATTAACCACAATATAAAATGATCTCATCGGGTCTCTGTTTGCCCTACCCTAGAAGTTTAATAGTGCATTTTACTCGCCAATTCATGCGCTTTGAGATGCCGCATAGCCCAATACGCTATCTGAAATAGGAGCGACGTAAATTGAACAAATGTGATAGAATTTCCGTGAATTCTTATATTAACCTTAATGTAAAATGATCTAATCGGGTCTCTGTTCGCCCTACCATAGAAGTCTAATGGTGCATTTCACTCGCCATTTCATGCGCTTTGAGATGCCGCTTAGCCCAATACGCTATCTGAAATAGTAGCGACGTATGTTGAACAAATGTGATAGAATTTCGCTGAATTCTTTTATTAACCATAATGTAAAATGATCTGATCGGGTCTCTGTTCGCCCTAGCCTAGAAGTTTAATAGTGAATTTTATTCGCCACTTCATGCGCTTTGAGATGCCGCTTAGCCGAATACGCTATCTGAAATAGGAGCGACGTAAATTGAACAAATGTGATACAATTTCCCTGAAATCTTATATTAAACAAAATATAAAATGATCTAATCGGGTCTCTGATTGCCCTATCATAGAAGTTTAGTAGCGCATTTTACTCGCCATTCGACGCGCTTTAAGATGCCGCCTAGCCCAGTACGCTATCTAAAATAGGAGCGACGTAAGTTGAACAAATGTGATAGAATTACGATGCATTCTTATATTAACCGTAATATAAAATGATCTAATCGGGTCTCTGTTTGCCTTATCCTAGAAGTTTAATAGTGAATTTTATTCGCCACTTCATGCGCTTTGAGATGCCGCTTAGCCCAATACGCTATCTGAAATAGGAGCGACGTAAATTCAACAAATGTGATAGAATTTCGCTGAATTCTTAAATTAACTATAATATAAAATGATCTAATCGGGTCACTGATTGCCCTATCAAAGAAGTTTAATAGTGCATTTTACTCGCCATTCCACGCGGTTTAAGTTGCCGCATAGCCCAGTACGCTATCTGAAATAGGAGCGACGTAAATTGAACAAATGTGATAGAATTTCCGTGAATTCTTATATTAACCTTAATGTAAAATGATCTAATCGGGCTCTGTTCGCCCTACCATAGAAGTCTAATAGTGCATTTCACTCGCCATTTCATGCGCTTTGAGATGCCGCATAGCCCAATACGCTATCTGAAATAGGAGCGACGTAAATTGAAACAAATGTGATAGAATTTCCGTGAAATCTTATATTAACCTTAATGTAAAATGATCGAATCGGGTCTCTGTTCGCCCTACCATAGAAGTCTAATGGTGCATTTCACTCGCCATTTCATGCGCTTTGAGATGCCGCTTAGCCCAATACGCTATCCGAAATAGGAGCGACGTAAATTGAACAAATGTGATAGAATTTCGCTGAATTCTTAAATTAACCATAATATAAAATGATTTAATCGGGTCTCTGTTTGCCCTACCCTAGAACTTTAATAGTGCAGTTTACTCGTCATTTCATGCGCTTTGAGATGCCGCTTAGCCCAATACGCTATCTGAAATAGGAGCGACGTAACTTGAACAAATGTGATAGAATTTTGCTGAATTCTTAAATTAACCATAATATTAGATGATCTAATCGGGTCTCTGTTTGCCCTACCCTAGAAGTTTAATAGTGCATTTTACTCGCCATTTCATGCGCTTTGAGATGCCGCTCAGCCCAATACGCTATTTGAAATAGGAGCGACGTGAATTGAACAAATGTGATAGAATTTTGCTGAATTCTTAAATTAACCATAATATTAGATGATCTAATCGGGTCTCTGTTTGCCCTACCCTAGAAGTTTAATAGTGCGTTTTACTCGCCATTTCATGCGCTTTGAGCTGCCGCTTAGCCCAATAAGCTATCTGAAATAGGAGCGATATAAATTGAACAAATGTGATAGAATTTCGCTGAATTCTTAAATTAACCATAATATAAAATGATCTAATCGGGTCTCTGTTTGCCCTACCCTAGAACTTTAATAGTGCATTTTATTCGCCATTTTATACGCTTTGAGATGCCGCTTTGCCCAATACGCTATCTGAAATAGGAGCGACGTAAATTGATCAAATGTGATAAAATTTCGCTGAATTCTTAAATTAACCACAATATAAAATGATCTCATCGGGTCTCTGTTTGCCCTACCCTAGAAGTTTAATAGTGCATTTTACTCGCCAATTCATGCGCTTTGAGATGCCGCATAGCCCAATACGCTATCTGAAATAGGAGCGACGTAAATTGAACAAATGTGATACAATTTCCCTGAAATCTTATATTAAACAAAATATAAAATGATCTAATCGGGTCTCTGATTGCCCTATCATAGAAGTTTAGCAGCGCATTTTACTCGCCATTCCACGCGCTTTAAGATGCCGCCTAGCCCAGTACGCTATCTAAAATAGGAGCGACGTAAGTTGAACGAATGTGATAGAATTACGCTGCATTCTTATATTAACCGTAATATAAAATGATCTAATCGGGTCTCTGTTTGCCTTATCCTAGAAGTTTAATAGTGAATTTTATTCGCCACTTCATGCGCTTTGAGATGCCGCTTAGCCCAATACGCTATCTGAAATAGGAGCGACGTAAATTGAACAAATGTGATAGAATTTCGCTGAATTCTTAAATTAACTATAATATAAAATGATCTAATCGGGTCACTGCTTGCCCTATCAAAGAAGTTTAATAGTGCATTTTACTCGCCATTCCACGCGGTTTAAGTTGCCGCATAGCCCAGTACGCTATCTGAAATAGGAGCGACGTAAATTGAACAAATGTGATAGAATTTCGCAGAATTCTTATATTAACCAAAATATAAAATGATCTAATCGGGTCTCTGATTGCCCTATCATAGAAGATTAATAGTGCATTTTACTCGCCCTTCCACGCGCTTTAGGATGCCGCCTAGCCCAGTACGCTATCTGAAATAGGAGCGACGTAAGTTGAACAAATGTGATAGAATTACGCTGAATTCTTAAATTAACCATAACATAAAATGATCTAATCGGGTCTCTGTTTGCCCTACCCTAGAAGTTTAATAGTGCATTTTACTCGCCATTTCATGCGCTTTGAGATGCCGCTTAGCCCAATACGCTATCCGAAATAGGAGCGACGTAAATTGAACAAATGTGATAGAATTTCGCTGAATTCTTAAATTAACCATAATATAAAATGATTTAATCGGGTCTCTGTTTGCCCTACCATAGAACTTTAATAGTGCAGTTTACTCGTCATTTCATGCGCTTTGAGATGCCGCTTAGCCCAATACGCTATCTGAAATAGGAGCGACGTAACTTGAACAAATGTGATAGAATTTTGCTGAATTCTTAAATTAACCATAATATTAGATGATCTAATCGGGTCTCTGTTTGCCCTACCCTAGAAGTTTAATAGTGCATTTTACTCGCCATTTCATGCGCTTTGAGGTGCCGCTCAGCCCAATACGCTATTTGAAATAGGAGCAACGTGAATTGAACAAATGTGATAGAATTTTGCTGAATTCTTAAATTAACCATAATATTAGATGATCTAATCGGGTCTCTGTTTGCCCTACCCTAGAAGTTTAATAGTGCATTTTACTCGCCATTTCTTGCGCTTTGAGATGCCGCTTAGCCCAATACGCTATCTGAAATACCAGCGACGTAAATTGAACAAATGTGAGAGAATCTCGCTGAATTCTTATATTAACCGTAATATAAAATGATCAAATCGGGTCCCTGATCGCCCTACCCTAGAAGATTAATAGTGCATTTCACTCGTCATGTCATGCGCTTTGAGATGCCGCTTAGCCCAATAAGCTATCTGAAATAGGAGCGACGTAAGTTGAACAAATGTGATAGAATTTTTCTGAATACTTATATTAACCAAAATATAAAATGATCTAATCGGGTCTCTGATTGCCCTATCATAGAAGTTTAATAGTGCATTTTACTCGCCCTTCCACGCGCTTTAAGATGCAGCCTAGCCCAGTACGCTATCTGAAATAGGAGCGACGTAAGTTGAACAAATGTGATAGAATTACGCTGAATTCTGAAATTAACCGTAATATAAAATGAACTAATCGGGTCTCTGTTTGCCTTACCCTAGAAGTTTAATAGTGCATTTTACTCGCCATTTCATGCGCTTTGAGATGCCGCTTAGCCCAATACGCATCTGAAATAGGAGCGACGTAAATTGAACAAATATGATAGAATTACGCTCAATTATTATATTAACCGTAATACAAAATTACCTAATCGGGTCTCTGTTTGCCCTACCCTAGAAGTTTAATAGTGCACTTTGCTCGCCATTTCATGCGCTTTGAGATGGCGCTTAGCCCAATACGCTATCTGAAATAGGAGCGACGTAAATTGAACAAATGTGATAGAAATTCCCTGAATTCTTATATACACCTTAATGTAAAATGATCTGATCGGGTCTTTGTTCGCCCTACCCTAGAAGTTTAATAGTGCATTTCACTCGTCATTTCATGCGCTTTGAGATGCCGCTTAGCCCAATACGCTATCTGAAATAGGAGCGACGTAAATTGAACGAATGTGATAGAATTTCGCTGAATTCTTATATTAACCAAAATATAAAATGGTCTATTCGGGTCTCTGATAGCCCTATCATAGAAGTTTAATAGTGCATTTTACTCGCCATTCCACGCGCTTTAAGATGCCGCCTAGCCCAGTACGCTATCTGAAATAGGAGCGACGTAAGTTGAACAAATGTGATAGAATTACGCTGAATTCTTATATTAACCGTAATATAAAACGATCTAATCGGGTCTCTGTTTGCCTTATCCTAGAAGTTTAATAGTGCATTTTACTCGCCATTTCATGCGCATTGAGATGCCGCATAGCCCAATACGCTATCTCAAATAGGAGCGACGTAAATTGAACAAATATGATAGAGTTTCGCTGAATTATTAAATTGACCATAATATAAAATGATCTTATCGGGTCTCTGTTTGCCCTACCCTAGAAGTTTAATAGTGCATTTTACTCGCCATTTCTTGCGCTTTGAGATGCCGCTTAGCCCAATACGCTATCTGAAATATCAGCGACGTAAATTGAACAAATGTGATAGAATTACGCTGAATTCTTAAATTAACCATAATATACAATGATCTAATCGGGTCTCTGTTTGCCTTATCCTAGAAGTTTAATAGTGAATTTTCTCGCCACTTCATGCGCTTTGAGATGCCGCTTAGCCCAATACGCTATCTGAAATAGGAGTGACGTAAATTGAACAAATGTGATAGAATTTCGCTGAATTGATAAATTAACCATAATATACAATGATCTAATCAGGTCTCTGTTTGCCCTACCCTAGAAGTTTAACAGTGCATTTTACTCGCCATTTCATGCGCTTTGAGATGCCGCTTAGCCCAATACGCTATCTGAAATAGGAGCGACGTAAATTGAACAAATGTGATAGAATTTCGCTGAATTCTTATATTAACCAAAATATAAAATGATCTAATCGGGTCTCTGATTGCCCTATCATAGAAGTTTAATAGTGCATTTTACTCGCCATTCCACGCGCTTTAAGATGCCGCCTAGCCCGGTACGCTATCTGAAATAGGAGCGACGTAAATTGAACAAATGTGGTAGAATTTCGCTGAATTCTTATATTAACCTTAATGTAAAATGATCTAATCGGGTCTCTGTTCGCCCTACCCTAGAAGTTTAATAGTGCATTTCACTCGCCATTTCTTGTGCTTTGAGATGCCGCTTGGCCCAATACGCTATCTGAAATAGGAGCGACGTAAATTAAACAAATGTCATAGAATTTCGCTGAATTCTTATATTAACCAAAATATAAAATGATCTCATCGGGTCTCTGATTGCCCTATCATAGAAGTTTAATAGTGCATTTTACTCGCCATTCCACGCGCTTTAAGATGCCGCCTATCCGAGTACGCTACCTGAAATAGGAGCTACGTAACTTGAACAAATGTGACAGAATTTCGCTGAATTCTTATATTAACCTTAATGTAAAATGATGTAATCGGGTCTTTGTTCGCCGTACCCTAGAAGTTTAATAGTGCATTTCACTCGTCATTTCATGTGCTTTGAGATGCCGCTTAGCCCAATAAGCTATCTGAAATGGGAGCGACGTAAATTGAACAAATGTGATAGAATTTCGCTGAATTCTTATATTAACCAAAATATAAATTGATCTAATCGGGTCTCTGATTGCCCTATCATAAAAGTTTAAGAGTGCATTTTACTCACCATTTCTTGCGCTTTGAGATGCCGCTTAGCCCAATACTCTATCTGAAATATCAGCGACGTAAATTGAACAAATGTGATAGAATTTCCCTGAAATCTTATATTAAACAAAATATAAAATGATCTAAACGGGACTCTGATTGCCCTATCATAGAAGTTTAGTAATGCATTTTACTCGCCCTTCCGCGCGCTTTAAGATGCCGCCTAGCCCAGTACACTATCTGAAATAGGAGCGACG
The DNA here is from genome assembly GCA_916610135.2 of Macropis europaea. Taxonomy (NCBI): domain Eukaryota; kingdom Metazoa; phylum Arthropoda; class Insecta; order Hymenoptera; family Melittidae; genus Macropis; species Macropis europaea. The sequence goes on along the minus strand of CAKAJE020001725.1, from coordinate 138,095 downwards.
TATGTTGAACAAATGTGATACATTTACGCTGAATTCTTATATTAACCGTAATATACAATGATCTAATCGGGTCTGTGTTTGCCTTACCCTAGAAGTTTAATGGTGCATTTTACTCGCCATTTCATGCGCTTTGAGATGCCGCTTAGCCCAATACGCTATCTGCAATAGTAGCGACGTAAATTGAACAAATGTGATAGAATTTCGCTGAATTCTTAAATTAACCATAATATCAAATGATCTAATCGGGTCTCTGTTTGCCCTACCCTAGAAGTTTAATAGTTCATTTGACTTGCCATTTCTTGCGCTTTGAGATGCCGTTTAGCCCAATACGCTATCTGAAATATCAGCGACGTAAATTGAACAAATGTGAGAGAATCTCGCTGAATGCTTATATTAACCTTAATGTAAAATGATCTAATCGGGTCTCTGTTCGCCCTACCCTAGAAGATTAATAGTGCATTTCACTCGTCATTTCATGCGCCTTGTAATGCCGCTGAGCCCAATACGCTATCTGAAATAGGAGCGACGTAAATTGAACAAATGTGATAGAGTTTCGCTGAATTCTTTTATTAACCATAATGTAAAATGATCTAATCAGGTCTCTGTTCGCCCTAGCCTAGAAGTTTAATAGTGCATTTTATTCGCCATTTCATGCGCTTTGAGATGCCGCTTAGCCCAATACGCTATCTGAAATAGGAGCGACGTAAATTGAACAAATGTGATAGAATTTCCCTGAAATCTTATAGTAAACAAAATATAAAATGATCTAACCGGGACTCTGATTGTCCTATCACAGAATTTTAGTAGTGCATTTTACTCGCCCTTCCACGCGCTTTGAGATGCCGCCTAGCCCAGTACGCTATCTGAAATAGGAGCGACGTAAGCTGAACAAATGTGATAGAATTACGCTGAATTCTTATATTAACCGTAATATAAAATGATCTATTCGGGTCTCTGTTCGCCCTACCCTAGAAGTTTAATAGTGCATTTCACTCGTCAAGCCATGCGCTTTGAGATACTGCTTAGACCGATTCGCTATCTGAAATAGGAGCGACGTAAGTGGAACAAATGTGATAGAATTACGCTGAATTCTTATATTAACCGTAATATAAAATGATCTAATCGGGTCTCTGATTGCCCTACCCTAGAAGTTCAATAGTGCATTTTACTCGCCATTTCATGCGCCTTGAGATACCGCTTAGCCCAATACGCTATCTGAAATAGGTGCGACGTAAATTAAACAAATGTGATAGAATTTCCCTGAAATCTTATAGTAAACAAAATATAAAATGATCTAACCGGGACTCTGATTGTCCTATCACAGAATTTTAGTAGCGCATTTTACTCGCCCTTCCACGCGCTTTGAGATGCCGCCTAGCCCAGTACGCTATCTGAAATAGGAGCGACATAAGCTGAACAAATGTGATAGAATTACGCTGAATTCTTATATTAACCAAAATATAAAATGATCTAATCGGATCTCTGATTGCCCTATCATAGATGTTTAAGAGTGCATTTTACTCGCCATTCCACGCGCTTTAAGATGCCGCCCAGCCCAGTATGCTGTCTGAAATAGGAACGACGTAAATTGAACAAATGTGATAGAATTTTGCTGAATTCTTAAATTAACCATAATATAAAATGATCTAATCGGGTCTCTGATTGCCCTACCCTAGAAGTTTAATAGTGCATTTTACTCGCCATTTCATGCGCCTTGAGATGCCGCTTAGCCCAATACGCTATCTGAAATAGGTGCGATGTAAATTGAACATATGTGATAGAATTTTGCTCAATTCTTAAATTAACGATAATATAAAATGATGTAATCGGGTCTCTGTTCCACCTACCCGAGAAGTTTAATTGTGCATTTCTCTCGTCATTTCATGCGCTTTGAGGTGCCGCTTAGCCCAATAGCTATCTGAAATAGGAGTGACGAAAATTGAACAAATGTGATAGAATTTCCCTGAAATCTTATATTAAACAAAATATAAAATGATCCAAACGGGACTCTGATTGCCCCATCACAGAAGTTTAGTAGTGCATTTTACTCGCCCTTCCACGCTCTTTAAGATGCTGCCTAGCCCAGTAGACTATCTGAAATAGGAGCGACGTATGTTGAACAAATGTGATAGAATTACGCTGAATTCTTATATTAACCGTAATATAAAATGATCTAATCGTGTCTCTGTTTGCCTTATCCTGGAAGTTTAATAGTGCATTTTACTCGCCATTTCATGCGCTTTGAGATGCCGCTTAGCCCAATAAGCTATCTGAAATAGGAGCGATGTAAATTGATCAAATGGGATAGAATTTCGCTGAATTCTTAAATTAAACATAATACGAAATGACCTAATCGGGTCTCTGTTTGCCCTACCCTAGAAGTTTAATAGTGCATTTCACTCGTCATTTCATGCGCTTTGAGATGCCGCTTAGCCCAATAAGCTATCTGTAATAGGTGCGACGTAAATTGAACAAATGTGATAGAATTTTTCTGAATCCTTAAATAAACCATAATATGAAATGATCTAATCGGGTCTCTGTTTGCCCTACCCTAGAAGTTTAACAGTGCATTTTAATCGCCATTTCATGCGCTTTGAGATGCCGCTTAGCCCAATACGCTGTCTGAAATAGGAGCGACGTAAATTGAACAAACGTGATAGAATTTCCCTGAATTCTTATATTAACCTTAATGTAAAATGATCTAATCGTGTCTCTGTTTGCCCTACCCTAGAAGTTTAATAGTGCATTTCACTCGGCATTTCATGCGCTTTGAGTTGCCGCTTAGCCCAATACGATATCTGAAATAGGAGCGATGTAAATTGAACAAATGTGATACAATTACGCTGAATTCTTATATTAACCGTAATATAAAATGATCTAATCGGGTCTCTGTTTGCCTGATCCTAGAAGTTTAATAGTGCATTTTACTCGTCATTTCATGCGCTTTGAGATGCCGCTTAGCCCAATAAGCTATCTGTAATAGGTGCGACGTAAATTGAACAAATGTGATAGAATTTTTCTGAATCCTTAAATAAACCATAATATGAAATGATCTAATCGGGTCTCTGTTTGCCCTACCCTAGAAGTTTAACAGTGCATTTTAATCGCCATTTCATGCGCTTTGAGATGCCGCTTAGCCCAATACGCTATCTGAAATAGGAGCGACGTAAATTGAACAAACGTGATAGAATTACCCTGAATTCTTATATTAACCTTAATGTAAAATGATCTAATCGTGTCTCTGTTTGCCTTACCCTAGAAGTTTAATAGTGCATTTTACTCGCCATTCCATGCGCTTTGAGATGCCGCCTAGCCCAGTACGCTATCTGAAATACGAGCGACGTAAGTTGAACAAATGTGATAGAATGACGCTCAATTATTATATTAACCGTAATACAAAATTACCTAATCGGGTCTCTGTTTGCCCTACCCTAGAAGTTTAATAGTGCACTTTGCTCGCCATTTCATGCGCTTTGAGATGGCGCTTAGCCCAATACGCTATCTGAAATAGGAGCGACGTAAATTGAACAAATGTGATAGAAATTCCCTGAATTCTTATATACACCTTAATGTAAATTGATCTAATCGGGTCTTTGATTGCCCTATCATAGAAGTTTAAGAGTGCATTTTACTCACCATTTCTTGCGCTTTGAGATGCCGCTTAGCCCAATACTCTATCTGAAATATCAGCGACGTAAATTGAACAAATGTGATAGAATTTCCCTGAAATCTTATATTAAACAAAATATAAAATGATCTAAACGGGACTCTGATTGCCCTATCATAGAAGTTTAGTAATGCATTTTACTCGCCCTTCCGCGCGCTTTAAGATGCCGCCTAGCCCAGTACACTATCTGAAATAGGAGCGACGTATGTTGAACAAATGTGATACATTTACGCTGAATTCTTATATTAACCGTAATATACAATGATCTAATCGGGTCTGTGTTTGCCTTACCCTAGAAGTTTAATGGTGCATTTTACTCGCCATTTCATGCGCTTTGAGATGCCGCTTAGCCCAATACGCTATCTGCAATAGTAGCGACGTAAATTGAACAAATGTGATAGAATTTCGCTGAATTCTTAAATTAACCATAATATCAAATGATCTAATCGGGTCTCTGTTTGCCCTACCCTAGAAGTTTAATAGTTCATTTGACTTGCCATTTCTTGCGCTTTGAGATGCCGCTTAGCCCAATACGCTATCTGAAATATCAGCGACGTAAATTGAACAAATGTGAGAGAATCTCGCTGAATGCTTATATTAACCTTAATGTAAAATGATCTAATCGGGTCTCTGTTCGCCCTACCCTAGAAGATTAATAGTGCATTTCACTCGTCATTTCATGCGCCTTGTAATGCCGCTGAGCCCAATAAGCTATCTGAAATAGGAGCCACGTAAATTGAACGAATGTGATAGAATTTCGCTGAATTCTTGAATTAACCATAATATAAAATGATCTTATCGGGTGTCTGTTTGCCCTACCCTGGAAGTTTAATAGTGCATTTTACTCGCCATTTCTTGCGCTTTGAGATGCCGCTTAGCCCAATACGCTATCTGAAATGTCAGGGACGTAAATTGAACAAATGTGATAGAATTTCCCTGAAATCTTATAGTAAACAAAATATAAAATGATCTAATCGGGACTCTGATTGTCCTATCACAGAATTTTAGTAGTGCATTTTACTCGCCCTTCCACGCGCTTTGAGATGCCGCCTAGCCCAGTACGCTATCTGAAATAGGAGCGACGTAAGCTGAACAAATGTGATAGAATTACGCTGCATTCTTATATTAACCGTAATATAAAATGATCTATTCGGGTCTCTGTTCGCCCTACCCTAGAAGTTTAATAGTGCATTTCACTCGTCAATCCATGCGCTTTGAGATACCGCTTAGCCCAATACGCTATCTGAAATAGGAGCGACGTAAGTGGAACAAATGTGATAGAATTACGCTGAATTCTTATATTAACCGTAATATAAAATGATCTAATCGGGTCTCTGTTTGCCTTATCCTAGAAGTTTAATAGTGCATTTTACTCGCCATTTCATGCGCATTGAGATGCCGCTTAGCCCAATACGCTATCTGAAATAGGAGCGACGTAAATTGAACAAATGTGATAGAGTTTCGCTGAATTCTTTTATTAACCATAATGTAAAATGATCTAATCAGGTCTCTGTTCGCCCTAGCCTAGAAGTTTAATAGTGCATTTTATTCGCCATTTCATGCGCTTTGAGATGCCGCTTAGCCCAATACGCTATCTGAAATAGGAGCGACGTAAATTGAACAAATGTGATAGAATTTCCCTGAAATCTTATAGTAAACAAAATATAAAATGATCTAATCGGGACTCTGATTGCACCTATCACAGAATTTTAGTAGTGCATTTTACTCGCCCTTCCACGCGCTTTGAGATGCCGCCTAGCCCAGTACGCTATCTGAAATAGGAGCGACGTAAGCTGAACAAATGTGATAGAATTACGCTGCATTCTTATATTAACCGTAATATAAAATGATCTAATCGGGTCTCTGATTGCCCTACCCTAGAAGTTTAATAGTGCATTTTACTCGCCATTTCATGCGCTTTGAGATGCCGCTTCGCCCAATACGCTATCTGAAATAGGTGCGACGTAAATTAAACAAATGTGATAGAGTTTCGCTGAATTCTTATATTAACCAAAATATAAAATGATCTAATCGGGTCTCTGATTGCCCTACCCTAGAAGTTTAATAGTGCATTTTACTCGCCATTTCATGCGCCTTGAGATGCTGCTTAGCCCAATACGCTATCTGAAATAGGTGCGATGTAAATTGAACAAATGTGATAGAATTTTGCTGAATTCTTAAATTAACGATAATATAAAATGATGTAATCGGGTCTCTGTTCCACCTACCCAAGAAGTTTAATAGTGCATTTCTCTCGTCATTTCATGCGCTTTGAGGTGCCGCTTAGCCCAATAGCTATCTGAAATAGGAGCGACGAAAATTGAACAAATGTGATAGAATTTCCCTGAAATCTTATATTAAACAAAATATAAAATGATCTAAACGGGACTCTGATTGCCCTATCACAGAAGTTTAGTAGTGCATTTTACTCGCCCTTCCACGCTCTTTAAGATGCTGCCTAGCCCAGTAGACTATCTGAAATAGGAGCGACGTAAGCTGAACAAATGTGATAGAATTACGCTGCATTCTTATATTAACCGTAATATAAAATGATCTAATCGGGTCTCTGATTGCCCTACCCTAGAAGTTTAATAGTGCATTTTACTCGCCATTTCATGCGCTTTGAGATGCCGCTTCGCCCAATACGCTATCTGAAATAGGTGCGACGTAAATTAAACAAATGTGATAGAGTTTCGCTGAATTCTTATATTAACCAAAATATAAAATGATCTAATCGGGTCTCTGATTGCCCTACCCTAGAAGTTTAATAGTGCATTTTACTCGCCATTTCATGCGCCTTGAGATGCTGCTTAGCCCAATACGCTATCTGAAATAGGTGCGATGTAAATTGAACAAATGTGATAGAATTTTGCTGAATTCTTAAATTAACGATAATATAAAATGATGTAATCGGGTCTCTGTTCCACCTACCCAAGAAGTTTAATAGTGCATTTCTCTCGTCATTTCATGCGCTTTGAGGTGCCGCTTAGCCCAATAGCTATCTGAAATAGGAGCGACGAAAATTGAACAAATGTGATAGAATTTCCCTGAAATCTTATATTAAACAAAATATAAAATGATCTAAACGGGACTCTGATTGCCCTATCACAGAAGTTTAGTAGTGCATTTTACTCGCCCTTCCACGCTCTTTAAGATGCTGCCTAGCCCAGTAGACTATCTGAAATAGGAGCGACGTAAGCTGAACAAATGTGATAGAATTACGCTGAATTCTTATATTAACCGTAATATAAAATGATCTAATCGGGTCTCTGATTGCCCTACCCTAGAAGTTTAATAGTGCATTTTACTCGCCATTTCATGCGCTTTGAGATGCCGCTTCGCCCAATACGCTATCTGAAATAGGTGCGACGTAAATTAAACAAATGTGATAGAGTTTCGCTGAATTCTTATATTAACCAAAATATAAAATGATCTAATCGGGTCTCTGATTGCCCTACCCTAGAAGTTTAATAGTGCATTTTACTCGCCATTTCATGCGCCTTGAGATGCTGCTTAGCCCAATACGCTATCTGAAATAGGTGCGATGTAAATTGAACAAATGTGATAGAATTTTGCTGAATTCTTAAATTAACGATAATATAAAATGATGTAATCGGGTCTCTGTTCCACCTACCCAAGAAGTTTAATAGTGCATTTCTCTCGTCATTTCATGCGCTTTGAGGTGCCGCTTAGCCCAATAGCTATCTGAAAGAGGAGCGACGAAAATTGAACAAATGTGATAGAATTTCCCTGAAATCTTATATTAAACAAAATATAAAATGATCTAAACGGGACTCTGATTGCCCTATCACAGAAGTTTAGTAGTGCATTTTACTCGCCCTTCCACGCTCTTTAAGATGCTGCCTAGCCCAGTAGACTATCTGAAATAGGAGCGACGTAAGCTGAACAAATGTGATAGAATTACGCTGAATTCTTATATTAACCGTAATATAAAATGATCTAATCGGGTCTCTGATTGCCCTACCCTAGAAGTTTAATAGTGCATTTTACTCGCCATTTCATGCGCTTTGAGATGCCGCTTCGCCCAGTACGCTATCTGAAATAGGTGCGACGTAAATTAAACAAATGTGATAGAGTTTCGCTGAATTCTTATATTAACCAAAATATAAAATGATCTAATCGGGTCTCTGATTGCCCTACCCTAGAAGTTTAATAGTGCATTTTACTCGCCATTTCATGCGCCTTGAGATGCTGCTTAGCCCAATACGCTATCTGAAATAGGTGCGATGTAAATTGAACAAATGTGATAGAATTTTGCTGAATTCTTAAATTAACGATAATATAAAATGATGTAATCGGGTCTCTGTTCCACCTACCCAAGAAGTTTAATAGTGCATTTCTCTCGTCATTTCATGCGCTTTGAGGTGCCGCTTAGCCCAATAGCTATCTGAAATAGGAGCGACGAAAATTGAACAAATGTGATAGAATTTCCCTGAAATCTTATATTAAACAAAATATAAAATGATCTAAACGGGACTCTGATTGCCCTATCGCAGAAGTTTAGTAGTGCATTTTACTCGCCCTTCCACGCTCTTTAAGATGCTGCCTAGCCCAGTAGACTATCTGAAATAGGAGCGACGTATGTTGAACAAATGTGATAGAATTACGCTGAATTCTTATATTAACCGTAATATAAAATGATCTAATCGGGTCTCTGTTTGCATTACCCTAGAAGTTTAATAGTGCATTTTACTCGCCATTTCATGCGCTTTAAGATGCCGCTTAGCCCAATACGCTATCTGCAATAGCATCGACGTAAATGGAACAAATGTGATAGAATTTCGCTGAATTCTTAAATTAACCATAATATAAAATGATATAAACGGGTCTCTGTTTGCCCTACCCTAGAAGTTTAATAGTGCATTTTACTCGCCATTTCTTGCGCCTTGAGATGCCGCTTAGCCCAATACGCTATCTGAAATATTAGCGACGTAAATTGAACAAATGTGAGAGAATCTCGCTGAATTCTTATATTAACCTTCATGAAAAATGATCTAATCGGGTCTCAGTTCGCCCTACCCTAGAAGATTAATAGTGCATTTCACTCGTCATTTCATGCGCTTTGAGATGCCGCTTAGCCCAATAAGCTATCTGAAATAGGAGCGACGTAAATTGAACAAATGTGATAGAATTTCGCTGAATTCTTATTTTAACCTTAATGTAAAATGATCTAATCGGGTGTTTGTTCGCCCTACCCTAGAAGTTTAATAGTGCATTTTACTCGCAATTTCATGCGCTTTGAGATGCCGCTTAGCCCAATACGCTATCCGAAATAGGAGCGACGTAAATTGAACAAATGTGATAGAATTTCGCTGAATTCTTAAATTAACCATAATATAAAATGATTTAATCGGGTCTCTGTTTGCCCTACCCTAGAACTTTAATAGTGCAGTTTACTCGTCATTTCATGCGCTTTGAGATGCCGCTTAGCCCAATACGCTATCTGAAATAGGAGCGACGTAACTTGAACAAATGTGATAGAATTTTGCTGAATTCTTAAATTAACCATAATATTAGATGATCTAATCGGGTCTCTGCTTGCCCTACCCTAGAAGTTTAATAGTGCATTTTACTCGCCATTTCATGCGCTTTAAGATGCCGCCTAGCCCAATACGCTATCTGAAATAGGAGCGACGTAAATTGATCAAATGTGATAAAATTTCGCTGAATTCTTAAATTAACCACAATATAAAATGATCTCATCGGGTCTCTGTTTGCCCTACCCTAGAAGTTTGATAGTGCATTTTACTCGCCAATTCATGCGCTTTGAGATGCCGCATAGCCCAATACGCTATCTGAAATAGGAGCGACGTAAATTGAACAAATGTGATAGAATTTCCGTGAATTCTTATATTAACCTTAATGTAAAATGATCTAATCGGGTCTCTGTTCGCCCTACCATAGAAGTCTAATGGTGCATTTCACTCGCCATTTCATGCGCTTTGAGATGCCGCTTAGCCCAATACGCTATCTGAAATAGTAGCGACGTATGTTGAACAAATGTGATAGAATTTCGCTGAATTCTTTTATTAACCATAATGTAAAATGATCTGATCGGGTCTCTGTTCGCCCTAGCCTAGAAGTTTAATAGTGAATTTTATTCGCCACTTCATGCGCTTTGAGATGCCGCTTAGCCGAATACGCTATCTGAAATAGGAGCGACGTAAATTGAACAAATGTGATACAATTTCCCTGAAATCTTATATTAAACAAAATATAAAATGATCTAATCGGGTCTCTGATTGCCCTATCATAGAAGTTTAGTAGCGCATTTTACTCGCCATTCGACGCGCTTTAAGATGCCGCCTAGCCCAGTACGCTATCTAAAATAGGAGCGACGTAAGTTGAACAAATGTGATAGAATTACGATGCATTCTTATATTAACCGTAATATAAAATGATCTAATCGGGTCTCTGTTTGCCTTATCCTAGAAGTTTAATAGTGAATTTTATTCGCCACTTCATGCGCTTTGAGATGCCGCTTAGCCCAATACGCTATCTGAAATAGGAGCGACGTAAATTGAACAAATGTGATAGAATTTCGCTGAATTCTTAAATTAACTATAATATAAAATGATCTAATCGGGTCACTGATTGCCCTATCAAAGAAGTTTAATAGTGCATTTTACTCGCCATTCCACGCGGTTTAAGTTGCCGCATAGCCCAGTACGCTATCTGAAATAGGAGCGACGTAAATTGAACAAATGTGATAGAATTTCCGTGAATTCTTATATTAACCTTAATGTAAAATGATCTAATCGGGCTCTGTTCGCCCTACCATAGAAGTCTAATAGTGCATTTCACTCGCCATTTCATGCGCTTTGAGATGCCGCATAGCGCAATACGCTATCTGAAATAGGAGCGACGTAAATTGAAACAAATGTGATAGAATTTCCGTGAAATCTTATATTAACCTTAATGTAAAATGATCGAATCGGGTCTCTGTTCGCCCTACCATAGAAGTCTAATGGTGCATTTCACTCGCCATTTCATGCGCTTTGAGATGCCGCTTAGCCCAATACGCTATCCGAAATAGGAGCGACGTAAATTGAACAAACGTGATAGAATTTCGCTGAATTCTTAAATTAACCATAATATAAAATGATTTAATCGGGTCTCTGTTTGCCCTACCCTAGAACTTTAATAGTGCATTTTATTCGCCATTTTATACGCTTTGAGATGCCGCTTTGCCCAATACGCTATCTGAAATGTCAGGGACGTAAATTGAACAAATGTGATAGAATTTCCCTGAAATCTTATAGTAAACAAAATATAAAATGATCTAATCGGGACTCTGATTGTCCTATCACAGAATTTTAGTAGTGCATTTTACTCGCCCTTCCACGCGCTTTGAGATGCCGCCTAGCCCAGTACGCTATCTGAAATAGGAGCGACGTAAGCTGAACAAATGTGATAGAATTACGCTGCATTCTTATATTAACCGTAATATAAAATGATCTATTCGGGTCTCTGTTCGCCCTACCCTAGAAGTTTAATAGTGCATTTCACTCGTCAATCCATGCGCTTTGAGATACCGCTTAGCCCAATACGCTATCTGAAATAGGAGCGACGTAAGTGGAACAAATGTGATAGAATTACGCTGAATTCTTATATTAACCGTAATATAAAATGATCTAATCGGGTCTCTGTTTGCCTTATCCTAGAAGTTTAATAGTGCATTTTACTCGCCATTTCATGCGCATTGAGATGCCGCTTAGCCCAATACGCTATCTGAAATAGGAGCGACGTAAATTGAACAAATGTGATAGAGTTTCGCTGAATTCTTTTATTAACCATAATGTAAAATGATCTAATCAGGTCTCTGTTCGCCCTAGCCTAGAAGTTTAATAGTGCATTTTATTCGCCATTTCATGCGCTTTGAGATGCCGCTTAGCCCAATACGCTATCTGAAATAGGAGCGACGTAAATTGAACAAATGTGATAGAATTTCCCTGAAATCTTATAGTAAACAAAATATAAAATGATCTAATCGGGACTCTGATTGCACCTATCACAGAATTTTAGTAGTGCATTTTACTCGCCCTTCCACGCGCTTTGAGATGCCGCCTAGCCCAGTACGCTATCTGAAATAGGAGCGACGTAAGCTGAACAAATGTGATAGAATTACGCTGAATTCTTATATTAACCGTAATATAAAATGATCTATTCGGGTCTCTGTTCGCCCTACCCTAGAAGTTTAATAGTGCATTTCACTCGTCAAGCCATGCGCTTTGAGATACCGCTTAGCCCGATACGCTATCTGAAATAGGAGCGACGTAAGTGGAACAAATGTGATAGAATTACGCTGAATTCTTATATTAACCGTAATATAAAATGATCTAATCGGGTCTCTGTTTGCCTTATCCTAGAAGTTTAATAGTGCATTTTACTCGCCATTTCATGCGCATTGAGATGCCGCTTAGCCCAATACGCTATCTGAAATAGGAGCGACGTAAATTGAACAAATGTGATTGAGTTTCGCTGAATTCTTTTATTAACCATAATGTAAAATGATATAATCAGGTCTCTGAATGCCCTATCATAGATGTTTAAGAGTGCATTTTACTCGCCATTCCACGCGCTTTAAGATGCCGCCTAGCCCAGTATGCTGTCTGAAATAGGAACGACGTAAATTGAACAAATGTGATAGAATTTTGCTGAATTCTTAAATTAACCATAACATAAAATGATCTAATCGGGTCTCTGATTGCCCTACCCTAGAAGTTTAATAGTGCATTTTACTCGCCATTTCATGCGCCTTGAGATGCCGCTTAGCCCAATACGCTATCTGAAATAGGTGCGATGTAAATTGAACAAATGTGATAGAATTTTGCTGAATTCTTAAATTAACGATAATATAAAATGATGTAATCGGGTCTCTGTTCCACCTACCCAAGAAGTTTAATAGTGCATTTCTCTCGGCATTTCATGCGCTTTGAGGTGCCGCTTAGCCCAATAGCTATCTGAAATAGGAGCGACGAAAATTGAACAAATGTGATAGAATTTCCCTGAAATCTTATATTAAACAAAATATAAAATGATCTAAACGGGACTCTGATTGCCCTATCACAGAAGTTTAGTAGTGCATTTTACTCGCCCTTCCACGCGCTTTAAGATGCTGCCTAGCCCAGTAGACTATCTGAAATAGGAGCGACGTAAGCTGAACAAATGTGATAGAATTACGCTGAATTCTTATATTAACCGTAATATAAAATGATCTAATCGGGTCTCTGATTGCCCTACCCTAGAAGTTTAATAGTGCATTTTACTCGCCATTTCATGCGCTTTGAGATGCCGCTTCGCCCAATACGCTATCTGAAATAGGTGCGACGTAAATTAAACAAATGTGATAGAGTTTCGCTGAATTCTTATATTAACCAAAATATAAAATGATCTAATCGGGTCTCTGATTGCCCTACCCTAGAAGTTTAATAGTGCATTTTACTCGCCATTTCATGCGCCTTGAGATGCTGCTTAGCCCAATACGCTATCTGAAATAGGTGCGATGTAAATTGAACAAATGTGATAGAATTTTGCTGAATTCTTAAATTAACGATAATATAAAATGATGTAATCGGGTCTCTGTTCCACCTACCCAAGAAGTTTAATAGTGCATTTCTCTCGTCATTTCATGCGCTTTGAGGTGCCGCTTAGCCCAATAGCTATCTGAAATAGGAGCGACGTAAATTGAACAAACGTGATAGAATTACCCTGAATTCTTATATTAACCTTAATGTAAAATGATCTAATCGTGTCTCTGTTTGCCTTACCCTAGAAGTTTAATAGTGCATTTTACTCGCCATTTCATGCGCTTTGAGATGCCGCTTAGCCCAATACGCTATCTGACATATCAGCGACGTAAATTGAACAAATGTGAGAGAATTACGCTGAATTCTTATATTAACCGTAATATAAAATGATCTAATCGGGTCTCCGTTCGCCCTACCCTACAAGATTAATAGTGCATTTCACTCGTCATTTCATGCGCTTTGAGATGCCGCTTAGCCCAATAAGCTATCTGAAATAGGAGCGACGTAAATTGAACAAATGTGATAGAATTTTTCTGAATTCTTAAATTAACCATAATATAAAATGATCTTATCGGGTCTCTGTTTACCCTACCCTAGAAGTTTAATAGTGCCTTTTACTCGCCATTTCTTGCGCTTTGAGATGCCGCTTAGCCCAATACGCTATCTGAAATATCAGCGACGTAAATTGAACAAATGTGATAGAATTACGCTGAATTCTTAAATTAACCATAATATAAAATGATCTAATCGGGTCTCTGTTTGCCCTACCCTAGAAGTTTAATAGTGCATTTTACTCGCATTTCATGCGCTTTGAGATGGCGCTTAGTCCAATACGCTATCTGAAATAGGAGCGACGTAAATTGAACGAATGTGATAGAATTTCGCTGAATTCTTATAATAACCAAAATATAAAATGAGCTAATCGGGACTCTGATTGCCGTATCATAGAAGTTTAGTAGTGCATTTCACTCGCCCTTCCACGCGCCTTAAGATGCCGCCTAGCCCAGTACGCTATCTGAAATAGGAGCGACGTAAGTTGAACAAATGTGATAGAATTACGCTGCATTCTTATATTAACCGTAATATAAAATGATCTAATCGGGTCTCTGTTTGCCTTACCATAGAAGTTTAATAGTGCATTTTACTCGCCATTTCATGCGCTTTGAGATGCCGCTTAGCCCAATACGCATCTGAAATAGGAGCGACGTAAATTGAACAAATATGATAGAATTACGCTGAATTCTTATATTGACCGTAATATAAAATGATCTAATCTGGTCTCTGTTTGCCTTACCCTAGAAGTTTAATAGTGCATTTTACTCGCCATTCCATGCGCTTTGAGATGCCGCCTAGCCCAGTACGCTATCTGAAATACGAGCGACGTAAGTTGAACAAATGTGATAGAATGACGCTCAATTATTATATTAACCGTAATACAAAATTACCTAATCGGGTCTCTGTTTGCCCTACCCTAGAAGTTTAATAGTGCACTTTGCTCGCCATTTCATGCGCTTTGAGATGGCGCTTAGCCCAATACGCTATCTGAAATAGGAGCGACGTAAATTGAACAAATGTGATAGAAATTCCCTGAATTCTTATATACACCTTAATGTAAATTGATCTAATCGGGTCTTTGATTGCCCTATCATAGAAGTTTAAGAGTGCATTTTACTCACCATTTCTTGCGCTTTGAGATGCCGCTTAGCCCAATACTCTATCTGAAATATCAGCGACGTAAATTGAACAAATGTGATAGAATTTCCCTGAAATCTTATATTAAACAAAATATAAAATGATCTAAACGGGACTCTGATTGCCCTATCATAGAAGTTTAGTAATGCATTTTACTCGCCCTTCCGCGCGCTTTAAGATGCCGCCTAGCCCAGTACACTATCTGAAATAGGAGCGACGTATGTTGAACAAATGTGATACATTTACGCTGAATTCTTATATTAACCGTAATATACAATGATCTAATCGGGTCTGTGTTTGCCTTACCCTAGAAGTTTAATGGTGCATTTTACTCGCCATTTCATGCGCTTTGAGATGCCGCTTAGCCCAATACGCTATCTGCAATAGTAGCGACGTAAATTGAACAAATGTGATAGAATTTCGCTGAATTCTTAAATTAACCATAATATCAAATGATCTAATCGGGTCTCTGTTTGCCCTACCCTAGAAGTTTAATAGTTCATTTGACTTGCCATTTCTTGCGCTTTGAGATGCCGCTTAGCCCAATACGCTATCTGAAATATCAGCGACGTAAATTGAACAAATGTGAGAGAATCTCGCTGAATGCTTATATTAACCTTAATGTAAAATGATCTAATCGGGTCTCTGTTCGCCCTACCCTAGAAGATTAATAGTGCATTTCACTCGTCATTTCATGCGCCTTGTAATGCCGCTGAGCCCAATAAGCTATCTGAAATAGGAGCCACGTAAATTGAACGAATGTGATAGAATTTCGCTGAATTCTTGAATTAACCATAATATAAAATGATCTTATCGGGTGTCTGTTTGCCCTACCCTGGAAGTTTAATAGTGCATTTTACTCGCCATTTCTTGCGCTTTGAGATGCCGCTTAGCCCAATACGCTATCTGAAATGTCAGGGACGTAAATTGAACAAATGTGATAGAATTTCCCTGAAATCTTATAGTAAACAAATATAAAATGATCTAATCGGGACTCTGATTGTCCTATCACAGAATTTTAGTAGTGCATTTTACTCGCCCTTCCACGCGCTTTGAGATGCCGCCTAGCCCAGTACGCTATCTGAAATAGGAGCGACGTAAGCTGAACAAATGTGATAGAATTACGCTGCATTCTTATATTAACCGTAATATAAAATGATCTATTCGGATCTCTGTTCGCCCTACCCTAGAAGTTTAATAGTGCATTTCACTCGTCAATCCATGCGCTTTGAGATACCGCTTAGCCCAATACGCTATCTGAAATAGGAGCGACGTAAGTGGAACAAATGTGATAGAATTACGCTGAATTCTTATATTAACCGTAATATAAAATGATCTAATCGGGTCTCTGTTTGCCTTATCCTAGAAGTTTAATAGTGCATTTTACTCGCCATTTCATGCGCATTGAGATGCCGCTTAGCCCAATACGCTATCTGAAATAGGAGCGACGTAAATTGAACAAATGTGATAGAGTTTCGCTGAATTCTTTTATTAACCATAATGTAAAATGATCTAATCAGGTCTCTGTTCGCCCTAGCCTAGAAGTTTAATAGTGCATTTTATTCGCCATTTCATGCGCTTTGAGATGCCGCTTAGCCCAATACGCTATCTGAAATAGGAGCGACGTAAATTGAACAAATGTGATAGAATTTCCCTGAAATCTTATAGTAAACAAAATATAAAATGATCTAATCGGGACTCTGATTGCACCTATCACAGAATTTTAGTAGTGCATTTTACTCGCCCTTCCACGCGCTTTGAGATGCCGCCTAGCCCAGTACGCTATCTGAAATAGGAGCGACGTAAGCTGAACAAATGTGATAGAATTACGCTGAATTCTTATATTAACCGTAATATAAAATGATCTATTCGGGTCTCTGTTCGCCCTACCCTAGAAGTTTAATAGTGCATTTCACTCGTCAAGCCATGCGCTTTGAGATACCGCTTAGCCCGATACGCTATCTGAAATAGGAGCGACGTAAGTGGAACAAATGTGATAGAATTACGCTGAATTCTTATATTAACCGTAATATAAAATGATCTAATCGGGTCTCTGTTTGCCTTATCCTAGAAGTTTAATAGTGCATTTTACTCGCCATTTCATGCGCATTGAGATGCCGCTTAGCCCAATACGCTATCTGAAATAGGAGCGACGTAAATTGAACAAATGTGATTGAGTTTCGCTGAATTCTTTTATTAACCATAATGTAAAATGATATAATCAGGTCTCTGAATGCCCTATCATAGATGTTTAAGAGTGCATTTTACTCGCCATTCCACGCGCTTTAAGATGCCGCCTAGCCCAGTATGCTGTCTGAAATAGGAACGACGTAAATTGAACAAATGTGATAGAATTTTGCTGAATTCTTAAATTAACCATAACATAAAATGATCTAATCGGGTCTCTGATTGCCCTACCCTAGAAATTTAATAGTGCATTTTACTCGCCATTTCATGCGCCTTGAGATGCCGCTTAGCCCAATACGCTATCTGAAATAGGTGCGATGTAAATTGAACAAATGTGATAGAATTTTGCTGAATTCTTAAATTAACGATAATATAAAATGATGTAATCGGGTCTCTGTTCCACCTACCCAAGAAGTTTAATAGTGCATTTCTCTCGGCATTTCATGCGCTTTGAGGTGCCGCTTAGCCCAATAGCTATCTGAAATAGGAGCGACGAAAATTGAACAAATGTGATAGAATTTCCCTGAAATCTTATATTAAACAAAATATAAAATGATCTAAACGGGACTCTGATTGCCCTATCACAGAAGTTTAGTAGTGCATTTTACTCGCCCTTCCACGCGCTTTAAGATGCTGCCTAGCCCAGTAGACTATCTGAAATAGGAGCGACGTAAGCTGAACAAATGTGATAGAATTACGCTGAATTCTTATATTAACCGTAATATAAAATGATCTAATCGGGTCTCTGATTGCCCTACCCTAGAAGTTTAATAGTGCATTTTACTCGCCATTTCATGCGCTTTGAGATGCCGCTTCGCCCAATACGCTATCTGAAATAGGTGCGACGTAAATTAAACAAATGTGATAGAGTTTCGCTGAATTCTTATATTAACCAAAATATAAAATGATCTAATCGGGTCTCTGATTGCCCTACCCTAGAAGTTTAATAGTGCATTTTACTCGCCATTTCATGCGCCTTGAGATGCTGCTTAGCCCAATACGCTATCTGAAATAAGTGCGATGTAAATTGAACAAATGTGATAGAATTTTGCTGAATTCTTAAATTAACGATAATATAAAATGATGTAATCGGGTCTCTGTTCCACCTACCCAAGAAGTTTAATAGTGCATTTCTCTCGTCATTTCATGCGCTTTGAGGTGCCGCTTAGCCCAATAGCTATCTGAAATAGGAGCGACGAAAATTGAACAAATGTGATAGAATTTCCCTGAAATCTTATATTAAACAAAATATAAAATGATCTAAACGGGACTCTGATTGCCCTATCACAGAAGTTTAGTAGTGCATTTTACTCGCCCTTCCACGCTCTTTAAGATGCTGCCTAGCCCAGTAGACTATCTGAAATAGGAGCGACGTAAGCTGAACAAATGTGATAGAATTACGCTGAATTCTTATATTAACCGTAATATAAAATGATCTAATCGGGTCTCTGATTGCCCTACCCTAGAAGTTTAATAGTGCATTTTACTCGCCATTTCATGCGCTTTGAGATGCCGCTTCGCCCAATACGCTATCTGAAATAGGTGCGACGTAAATTAAACAAATGTGATAGAGTTTCGCTGAATTCTTATATTAACCAAAATATAAAATGATCTAATCGGGTCTCTGATTGCCCTACCCTAGAAGTTTAATAGTGCATTTTACTCGCCATTTCATGCGCCTTGAGATGCTGCTTAGCCCAATACGCTATCTGAAATAGGTGCGATGTAAATTGAACAAATGTGATAGAATTTTGCTGAATTCTTAAATTAACGATAATATAAAATGATGTAATCGGGTCTCTGTTCCACCTACCCAAGAAGTTTAATAGTGCATTTCTCTCGTCATTTCATGCGCTTTGAGGTGCCGCTTAGCCCAATAGCTATCTGAAATAGGAGCGACGAAAATTGAACAAATGTGATAGAATTTCCCTGAAATCTTATATTAAACAAAATATAAAATGATCTAAACGGGACTCTGATTGCCCTATCACAGAAGTTTAGTAGTGCATTTTACTCGCCCTTCCACGCTCTTTAAGATGCTGCCTAGCCCAGTAGACTATCTGAAATAGGAGCGACGTATGTTGAACAAATGTGATAGAATTACGCTGAATTCTTATATTAACCGTAATATAAAATGATCTAATCGGGTCTCTGTTTGCATTACCCTAGAAGTTTAATAGTGCATTTTACTCGCCATTTCATGCGCTTTAAGATGCCGCTTAGCCCAATACGCTATCTGCAATAGCATCGACGTAAATGGAACAAATGTGATAGAATTTCGCTGAATTCTTAAATTAACCATAATATAAAATGATATAAACGGGTCTCTGTTTGCCCTACCCTAGAAGTTTAATAGTGCATTTTACTCGCCATTTCTTGCGCCTTGAGATGCCGCTTAGCCCAATACGCTATCTGAAATATTAGCGACGTAAATTGAACAAATGTGAGAGAATCTCGCTGAATTCTTATATTAACCTTCATGAAAAATGATCTAATCGGGTCTCAGTTCGCCCTACCCTAGAAGATTAACAGTGCATTTCACTCGTCATTTCATGCGCTTTGAGATGCCGCTTAGCCCAATACGCTATCTGAAATAGGAGCGACGTAACTTGAACAAATGTGATAGAATTTTGCTGAATTCTTAAATTAACCATAATATTAGATGATCTAATCGGGTCTCTGCTTGCCCTACCCTAGAAGTTTAATAGTGCATTTTACTCGCCATTTCATGCGCTTTAAGATGCCGCCTAGCCCAATACGCTATCTGAAATAGGAGCGACGTAAATTGATCAAATGTGATAAAATTTCGCTGAATTCTTAAATTAACCACAATATAAAATGATCTCATCGGGTCTCTGTTTGCCCTACCCTAGAAGTTTAATAGTGCATTTTACTCGCCAATTCATGCGCTTTGAGATGCCGCATAGCCCAATACGCTATCTGAAATAGGAGCGACGTAAATTGAACAAATGTGATAGAATTTCCGTGAATTCTTATATTAACCTTAATGTAAAATGATCTAATCGGGTCTCTGTTCGCCCTACCATAGAAGTCTAATGGTGCATTTCACTCGCCATTTCATGCGCTTTGAGATGCCGCTTAGCCCAATACGCTATCTGAAATAGTAGCGACGTATGTTGAACAAATGTGATAGAATTTCGCTGAATTCTTTTATTAACCATAATGTAAAATGATCTGATCGGGTCTCTGTTCGCCCTAGCCTAGAAGTTTAATAGTGAATTTTATTCGCCACTTCATGCGCTTTGAGATGCCGCTTAGCCGAATACGCTATCTGAAATAGGAGCGACGTAAATTGAACAAATGTGATACAATTTCCCTGAAATCTTATATTAACCGTAATATAAAATGAACTAATCGGGTCTCTGTTTGCCTTACCCTAGAAGTTTAATAGTGCATTTTACTCGCCATTTCATGCGCTTTGAGATGCCGCTTAGCCCAATACGCATCTGAAATAGGAGCGACGTAAATTGAACAAATATGATAGAATTACGCTCAATTATTATATTAACCGTAATACAAAATTACCTAATCGGGTCTCTGTTTGCCCTACCCTAGAAGTTTAATAGTGCACTTTGCTCGCCATTTCATGCGCTTTGAGATGGCGCTTAGCCCAATACGCTATCTGAAATAGGAGCGACGTAAATTGAACAAATGTGATAGAAATTCCCTGAATTCTTATATACACCTTAATGTAAAATGATCTGATCGGGTCTTTGTTCGCCCTACCCTAGAAGTTTAATAGTGCATTTCACTCGCCATTCCACGCGGTTTAAGTTGCCGCATAGCCCAGTACGCTATCTGAAATAGGAGCGACGTAAATTGAACAAATGTGATAGAATTTCCGTGAATTCTTATATTAACCTTAATGTAAAATGATCTAATCGGGCTCTGTTCGCCCTACCATAGAAGTCTAATAGTGCATTTCACTCGCCATTTCATGCGCTTTGAGATGCCGCATAGCCCAATACGCTATCTGAAATAGGAGCGACGTAAATTGAAACAAATGTGATAGAATTTCCGTGAAATCTTATATTAACCTTAATGTAAAATGATCGAATCGGGTCTCTGTTCGCCCTACCATAGAAGTCTAATGGTTCATTTCACTCGCCATTTCATGCGCTTTGAGATGCCGCTTAGCCCAATACGCTATCCGAAATAGGAGCGACGTAAATTGAACAAATGTGATAGAATTTCGCTGAATTCTTAAATTAACCATAATATAAAATGATTTAATCGGGTCTCTGTTTGCCCTACCCTAGAACTTTAATAGTGCAGTTTACTCGTCATTTCATGCGCTTTGAGATGCCGCTTAGCCCAATACGCTATCTGAAATAGGAGCGACGTAACTTGAACAAATGTGATAGAATTTTGCTGAATTCTTAAATTAACCATAATATTAGATGATCTAATCGGGTCTCTGTTTGCCCTACCCTAGAAGTTTAATAGTGCATTTTACTCGCCATTTCATGCGCTTTGAGATGCCGCTCAGCCCAATACGCTATTTGAAATAGGAGCGACGTGAATTGAACAAATGTGATAGAATTTTGCTGAATTCTTAAATTAACCATAATATTAGATGATCTAATCGGGTCTCTGTTTGCCCTACCCTAGAAGTTTAATAGTGCGTTTTACTCGCCATTTCATGCGCTTTGAGCTGCCGCTTAGCCCAATAAGCTATCTGAAATAGGAGCGATATAAATTGAACAAATGTGATAGAATTTCGCTGAATTCTTAAATTAACCATAATATAAAATGATCTAATCGGGTCTCTGTTTGCCCTACCCTAGAACTTTAATAGTGCATTTTATTCGCCATTTTATACGCTTTGAGATGCCGCTTTGCCCAATACGCTATCTGAAATAGGAGCGACGTAAATTGATCAAATGTGATAAAATTTCGCTGAATTCTTAAATTAACCACAATATAAAATGATCTCATCGGGTCTCTGTTTGCCCTACCCTAGAAGTTTAATAGTGCATTTTACTCGCCAATTCATGCGCTTTGAGATGCCGCATAGCCCAATACGCTATCTGAAATAGGAGCGACGTAAATTGAACAAATGTGATACAATTTCCCTGAAATCTTATATTAAACAAAATATAAAATGATCTAATCGGGTCTCTGATTGCCCTATCATAGAAGTTTAGCAGCGCATTTTACTCGCCATTCCACGCGCTTTAAGATGCCGCCTAGCCCAGTACGCTATCTAAAATAGGAGCGACGTAAGTTGAACGAATGTGATAGAATTACGCTGCATTCTTATATTACCGTAATATAAAATGATCTAATCGGGTCTCTGTTTGCCTTATCCTAGAAGTTTAATAGTGAATTTTATTCGCCACTTCATGCGCTTTGAGATGCCGCTTAGCCCAATACGCTATCTGAAATAGGAGCGACGTAAATTGAACAAATGTGATAGAATTTCGCTGAATTCTTAAATTAACTATAATATAAAATGATCTAATCGGGTCACTGCTTGCCCTATCAAAGAAGTTTAATAGTGCATTTTACTCGCCATTCCACGCGGTTTAAGTTGCCGCATAGCCCAGTACGCTATCTGAAATAGGAGCGACGTAAATTGAACAAATGTGATAGAATTTCGCAGAATTCTTATATTAACCAAAATATAAAATGATCTAATCGGGTCTCTGATGGCCCTATCATAGAAGATTAATAGTGCATTTTACTCGCCCTTCCACGCGCTTTAGGATGCCGCCTAGCCCAGTACGCTATCTGAAATAGGAGCGACGTAAGTTGAACAAATGTGATAGAATTACGCTGAATTCTTAAATTAACCATAACATAAAATGATCTAATCGGGTCTCTGTTTGCCCTACCCTAGAAGTTTAATAGTGCATTTTACTCGCCATTTCATGCGCTTTGAGATGCCGCTTAGCCCAATACGCTATCCGAAATAGGAGCGACGTAAATTGAACAAATGTGATAGAATTTCGCTGAATTCTTAAATTAACCATAATATAAAATGATTTAATTCGGGTCTCTGTTTGCCCTACCATAGAACTTTAATAGTGCAGTTTACTCGTCATTTCATGCGCTTTGAGATGCCGCTTAGCCCAATACGCTATCTGAAATAGGAGCGACGTAACTTGAACAAATGTGATAGAATTTTGCTGAATTCTTAAATTAACCATAATATTAGATGATCTAATCGGGTCTCTGTTTGCCCTACCCTAGAAGTTTAATAGTGCATTTTACTCGCCATTTCATGCGCTTTGAGATGCCGCTCAGCCCAATACGCTATTTGAAATAGGAGCAACGTGAATTGAACAAATGTGATAGAATTTTGCTGAATTCTTAAATTAACCATAATATAAAATGATCTAATCGGTCTCTGTTTGCCCTACCCTAGAAGTTTAATAGTGCATTTTACTCGCCATTTCTTGCGCTTTGAGATGCCGCTTAGCCCAATACGCTATCTGAAATACCAGCGACGTAAATTGAACAAATGTGAGAGAATCTCGCTGAATTCTTATATTAACCGTAATATAAAATGATCAAATCGGGTCCCTGATCGCCCTACCCTAGAAGATTAATAGTGCATTTCACTCGTCATGTCATGCGCTTTGAGATGCCGCTTAGCCCAATAAGCTATCTGAAATAGGAGCGACGTAAGTTGAACAAATGTGATAGAATTTTTCTGAATACTTATATTAACCAAAATATAAAATGATCTAATCGGGTCTCTGATTGCCCTATCATAGAAGTTTAATAGTGCATTTTACTCGCCCTTCCACGCGCTTTAAGATGCAGCCTAGCCCAGTACGCTATCTGAAATAGGAGCGACGTAAGTTGAACAAATGTGATAGAATTACGCTGAATTCTGAAATTAACCGTAATATAAAATGAACTAATCGGGTCTCTGTTTGCCTTACCCTAGAAGTTTAATAGTGCATTTTACTCGCCATTTCATGCGCTTTGAGATGCCGCTTAGCCCAATACGCATCTGAAATAGGAGCGACGTAAATTGAACAAATATGATAGAATTACGCTCAATTATTATATTAACCGTAATACAAAATTACCTAATCGGGTCTCTGTTTGCCCTACCCTAGAAGTTTAATAGTGCACTTTGCTCGCCATTTCATGCGCTTTGAGATGGCGCTTAGCCCAATACGCTATCTGAAATAGGAGCGACGTAAATTGAACAAATGTGATAGAAATTCCCTGAATTCTTATATACACCTTAATGTAAAATGATCTGATCGGGTCTTTGTTCGCCCTACCCTAGAAGTTTAATAGTGCATTTCACTCGTCATTTCATGCGCTTTGAGATGCCGCTTAGCCCAATACGCTATCTGAAATAGGAGCGACGTAAATTGAACGAATGTGATAGAATTTCGCTGAATTCTTATATTAACCAAAATATAAAATGGTCTATTCGGGTCTCTGATAGCCCTATCATAGAAGTTTAATAGTGCATTTTCCTCGCCATTCCACGCGCTTTAAGATGCCGCCTAGCCCAGTACGCTATCTGAAATAGGAGCGACGTAAGTTGAACAAATGTGATAGAATTACGCTGAATTCTTATATTAACCGTAATATAAAACGATCTAATCGGGTCTCTGTTTGCCTTATCCTAGAAGTTTAATAGTGCATTTTACTCGCCATTTCATGCGCATTGAGATGCCGCATAGCCCAATACGCTATCTCAAATAGGAGCGACGTAAATTGAACAAATATGATAGAGTTTCGCTGAATTATTAAATTGACCATAATATAAAATGATCTTATCGGGTCTCTGTTTGCCCTACCCTAGAAGTTTAATAGTGCATTTTACTCGCCATTTCTTGCGCTTTGAGATGCCGCTTAGCCCAATACGCTATCTGAAATATCAGCGACGTAAATTGTACAAATGTGATAGAATTACGCTGAATTCTTAAATTAACCATAATATACAATGATCTAATCGGGTCTCTGTTTGCCTTATCCTAGAAGTTTAATAGTGAATTTTCTCGCCACTTCATGCGCTTTGAGATGCCGCTTAGCCCAATACGCTATCTGAAATAGGAGTGACGTAAATTGAACAAATGTGATAGAATTTCGCTGAATTGATAAATTAACCATAATATACAATGATCTAATCAGGTCTCTGTTTGCCCTACCCTAGAAGTTTAACAGTGCATTTTACTCGCCATTTCATGCGCTTTGAGATGCCGCTTAGCCCAATACGCTATCTGAAATAGGAGCGACGTAAATTGAACAAATGTGATAGAATTTCGCTGAATTCTTATATTAACCAAAATATAAAATGATCTAATCGGGTCTCTGATTGCCCTATCATAGAAGTTTAATAGTGCATTTTACTCGCCATTCCACGCGCTTTAAGATGCCGCCTAGCCCGGTACGCTATCTGAAATAGGAGCGACGTAAATTGAACAAATGTGGTAGAATTTCGCTGAATTCTTATATTAACCTTAATGTAAAATGATCTAATCGGGTCTCTGTTCGCCCTACCCTAGAAGTTTAATAGTGCATTTCACTCGCCATTTCTTGTGCTTTGAGATGCCGCTTGGCCCAATACGCTATCTGAAATAGGAGCGACGTAAATTAAACAAATGTCATAGAATTTCGCTGAATTCTTATATTAACCAAAATATAAAATGATCTCATCGGGTCTCTGATTGCCCTATCATAGAAGTTTAATAGTGCATTTTACTCGCCATTCCACGCGCTTTAAGATGCCGCCTATCCGAGTACGCTACCCGAAATAGGAGCTACGTAACTTGAACAAATGTGACAGAATTTCGCTGAATTCTTATATTAACCTTAATGTAAAATGATGTAATCGGGTCTTTGTTCGCCGTACCCTAGAAGTTTAATAGTGCATTTCACTCGTCATTTCATGTGCTTTGAGATGCCGCTTAGCCCAATAAGCTATCTGAAATGGGAGCGACGTAAATTGAACAAATGTGATAGAATTTCGCTGAATTCTTATATTAACCAAAATATAAATTGATCTAATCGGGTCTCTGATTGCCCTATCATAAAAGTTTAAGAGTGCATTTTACTCACCATTTCTTGCGCTTTGAGATGCCGCTTAGCCCAATACTCTATCTGAAATATCAGCGACGTAAATTGAACAAATGTGATAGAATTTCCCTGAAATCTTATATTAAACAAAATATAAAATGATCTAAACGGACTCTGATTGCCCTATCATAGAAGTTTAGTAATGCATTTTACTCGCCCTTCCGCGCGCTTTAAGATGCCGCCTAGCCCAGTACACTATCTGAAATAGGAGCGACGTATGTTGAACAAATGTGATACATTTACGCTGAATTCTTATATTAACCGTAATATAAAATGATCTAATCGGGTCTGTGTTTGCCTTACCCTAGAAGTTTAATGTGCATTTTACTCGCCATTTCATGCGCTTTGAGATGCCGCTTAGCCCAATACGCTATCTGCAATAGTAGCGACGTAAATTGAACAAATGTGATAGAATTTCGCTGAATTCTTAAATTAACCATAATATCAAATGATCTAATCGGGTCTCTGTTTGCCCTACCCTAGAAGTTTAATAGTTCATTTGACTTGCCATTTCTTGCGCTTTGAGATGCCGTTTAGCCCAATACGCTATCTGAAATATCAGCGACGTAAATTGAACAAATGTGAGAGAATCTCGCTGAATGCTTATATTAACCTTAATGTAAAATGATCTAATCGGGTCTCTGTTCGCCCTACCCTAGAAGATTAATAGTGCATTTCACTCGTCATTTCATGCGCCTTGTAATGCCGCTGAGCCCAATACGCTATCTGAAATAGGAGCGACGTAAATTGAACAAATGTGATAGAGTTTCGCTGAATTCTTTTATTAACCATAATGTAAAATGATCTAATCAGGTCTCTGTTCGCCCTAGCCTAGAAGTTTAATAGTGCATTTTATTCGCCATTTCATGCGCTTTGAGATGCCGCTTAGCCCAATACGCTATCTGAAATAGGAGCGACGTAAATTGAACAAATGTGATAGAATTTCCTGAAATCTTATAGTAAACAAAATATAAAATGATCTAACCGGGACTCTGATTGTCCTATCACAGAATTTTCAGTAGTGCATTTTACTCGCCCTTCCACGCGCTTTGAGATGCCGCCTAGCCCAGTACGCTATCTGAAATAGGAGCGACGTAAGCTGAACAAATGTGATAGAATTACGCTGAATTCTTATATTAACCGTAATATAAAATGATCTATTCGGGTCTCTGTTCGCCCTACCCTAGAAGTTTAATAGTGCATTTCACTCGTCAAGCCATGCGCTTTGAGATACTGCTTAGACCGATTCGCTATCTGAAATAGGAGCGACGTAAGTGGAACAAATGTGATAGAATTACGCTGAATTCTTATATTAACCGTAATATAAAATGATCTAATCGGGTCTCTGATTGCCCTACCCTAGAAGTTCAATAGTGCATTTTACTCGCCATTTCATGCGCCTTGAGATACCGCTTAGCCCAATACGCTATCTGAAATAGGTGCGACGTAAATTAAACAAATGTGATAGAATTTCCCTGAAATCTTATAGTAAACAAAATATAAAATGATCTAACCGGGACTCTGATTGTCCTATCACAGAATTTTAGTAGCGCATTTTACTCGCCCTTCCACGCGCTTTGAGATGCCGCCTAGCCCAGTACGCTATCTGAAATAGGAGCGACATAAGCTGAACAAATGTGATAGAATTTAGCTGAATTCTTATATTAACCAAAATATAAAATGATCTAATCGGATCTCTGATTGCCCTATCATAGATGTTTAAGAGTGCATTTTACTCGCCATTCCACGCGCTTTAAGATGCCGCCCAGCCCAGTATGCTGTCTGAAATAGGAACGACGTAAATTGAACAAATGTGATAGAATTTTGCTGAATTCTTAAATTAACCATAATATAAAAATGATCTAATCGGGTCTCTGATTGCCCTACCCTAGAAGTTTAATAGTGCATTTTACTCGCCATTTCATGCGCCTTGAGATGCCGCTTAGCCCAATACGCTATCTGAAATAGGTGCGATGTAAATTGAACATATGTGATAGAATTTTGCTCAATTCTTAAATTAACGATAATATAAAATGATGTAATCGGGTCTCTGTTCCACCTACCCGAGAAGTTTAATTGTGCATTTCTCTCGTCATTTCATGCGCTTTGAGGTGCCGCTTAGCCCAATAGCTATCTGAAATAGGAGTGACGAAAATTGAACAAATGTGATAGAATTTCCCTGAAATCTTATATTAAACAAAATATAAAATGATCCAAACGGGACTCTGATTGCCCCATCACAGAAGTTTAGTAGTGCATTTTACTCGCCCTTCCACGCTCTTTAAGATGCTGCCTAGCCCAGTAGACTATCTGAAATAGGAGCGACGTATGTTGAACAAATGTGATAGAATTACGCTGAATTCTTATATTAACCGTAATATAAAATGATCTAATCGTGTCTCTGTTTGCCTTATCCTGGAAGTTTAATAGTGCATTTTACTCGCCATTTCATGCGCTTTGAGATGCCGCTTAGCCCAATAAGCTATCTGAAATAGGAGCGATGTAAATTGATCAAATGGGATAGAATTTCG
Source organism: Macropis europaea (assembly GCA_916610135.2). Taxonomy (NCBI): domain Eukaryota; kingdom Metazoa; phylum Arthropoda; class Insecta; order Hymenoptera; family Melittidae; genus Macropis; species Macropis europaea. The sequence goes on along the minus strand of CAKAJE020001725.1, from coordinate 109,395 downwards.
CTGAATTCTTAAATTAAACATAATACGAAATGACCTAATCGGGTCTCTGTTTGCCCTACCCTAGAAGTTTAATAGTGCATTTCACTCGTCATTTCATGCGCTTTGAGATGCCGCTTAGCCCAATAAGCTATCTGTAATAGGTGCGACGTAAATTGAACAAATGTGATAGAATTTTTCTGAATCCTTAAATAAACCATAATATGAAATGATCTAATCGGGTCTCTGTTTGCCCTACCCTAGAAGTTTAACAGTGCATTTTAATCGCCATTTCATGCGCTTTGAGATGCCGCTTAGCCCAATACGCTGTCTGAAATAGGAGCGACGTAAATTGAACAAACGTGATAGAATTTCCCTGAATTCTTATATTAACCTTAATGTAAAATGATCTAATCGTGTCTCTGTTTGCCCTTACCCTAGAAGTTTAATAGTGCATTTCACTCGGCATTTCATGCGCTTTGAGTTGCCGCTTAGCCCAATACGATATCTGAAATAGGAGCGATGTAAATTGAACAAATGTGATACAATTACGCTGAATTCTTATATTAACCGTAATATAAAATGATCTAATCGGGTCTCTGTTTGCCTGATCCTAGAAGTTTAATAGTGCATTTTACTCGTCATTTCATGCGCTTTGAGATGCCGCTTAGCCCAATAAGCTATCTGTAATAGGTGCGACGTAAATTGAACAAATGTGATAGAATTTTTCTGAATCCTTAAATAAACCATAATATGAAATGATCTAATCGGGTCTCTGTTTGCCCTACCCTAGAAGTTTAACAGTGCATTTTAATCGCCATTTCATGCGCTTTGAGATGCCGCTTAGCCCAATACGCTATCTGAAATAGGAGCGACGTAAATTGAACAAACGTGATAGAATTACCCTGAATTCTTATATTAACCTTAATGTAAAATGATCTAATCGTGTCTCTGTTTGCCTTACCCTAGAAGTTTAATAGTGCATTTTACTCGCCATTTCATGCGCTTTGAGATGCCGCTTAGCCCAATACGCTATCTGACATATCAGCGACGTAAATTGAACAAATGTGAGAGAATTACGCTGAATTCTTATATTAACCGTAATATAAAATGATCTAATCGGGTCTCCGTTCGCCCTACCCTACAAGATTAATAGTGCATTTCACTCGTCATTTCATGCGCTTTGAGATGCCGCTTAGCCCAATAAGCTATCTGAAATAGGAGCGACGTAAATTGAACAAATGTGATAGAATTTTTCTGAATTCTTAAATTAACCATAATATAAAATGATCTTATCGGGTCTCTGTTTACCCTACCCTAGAAGTTTAATAGTGCCTTTTACTCGCCATTTCTTGCGCTTTGAGATGCCGCTTAGCCCAATACGCTATCTGAAATATCAGCGACGTAAATTGAACAAATGTGATAGAATTACGCTGAATTCTTAAATTAACCATAATATAAAATGATCTAATCGGGTCTCTGTTTGCCCTACCCTAGAAGTTTAATAGTGCATTTTACTCGCATTTCATGCGCTTTGAGATGGCGCTTAGTCCAATACGCTATCTGAAATGGGAGCGACGTAAATTGAACGAATGTGATAGAATTTCGCTGAATTCTTATAATAACCAAAATATAAAATGAGCTAATCGGGACTCTGATTGCCGTATCATAGAAGTTTAGTAGTGCATTTCACTCGCCCTTCCACGCGCCTTAGATGCCGCCTAGCCCAGTACGCTATCTGAAATAGGAGCGACGTAAGTTGAACAAATGTGATAGAATTACCGCTGCATTCTTATATTAACCGTAATATAAAATGATCTAATCGGGTCTCTGTTTGCCTTACCATAGAAGTTTAATAGTGCATTTTACTCGCCATTCATGCGCTTTGAGATGCCGCTTAGCCCAATACGCATCTGAAATAGGAGCGACGTAAATTGAACAAATATGATAGAATTACGCTGAATTCATATATTGACCGTAATATAAAATGATCTAATCTGGTCTCTGTTTGCCTTACCCTAGAAGTTTAATAGTGCATTTTACTCGCCATTCCATGCGCTTTGAGATGCCGCCTAGCCCAGTACGCTATCTGAAATACGAGCGACGTAAGTTGAACAAATGTGATAGAATGACGCTCAATTATTATATTAACCGTAATACAAAATTACCTAATCGGGTCTCTGTTTGCCCTACCCTAGAAGTTTAATAGTGCACTTTGCTCGCCATTTCATGCGCTTTGAGATGGCGCTTAGCCCAATACGCTATCTGAAATAGGAGCGACGTAAATTGAACAAATGTGATAGAAATTCCCTGAATTCTTATATACACCTTAATGTAAATTGATCTAATCGGGTCTTTGATTGCCCTATCATAGAAGTTTAAGAGTGCATTTTACTCACCATTTCTTGCGCTTTGAGATGCCGCTTAGCCCAATACTCTATCTGAAATATCAGCGACGTAAATTGAACAAATGTGATAGAATTTCCCTGAAATCTTATATTAAACAAAATATAAAATGATCTAAACGGGACTCTGATTGCCCCTATCATAGAAGTTTAGTAATGCATTTTACTCGCCCTTCCGCGCGCTTTAAGATGCCGCCTAGCCCAGTACACTATCTGAAATAGGAGCCACGTATGTTGAACAAATGTGATACATTACGCTGAATTCTTATATTAACCGTAATATACAATGATCTAATCGGGTCTGTGTTTGCCTTACCCTAGAAGTTTAATGGTGCATTTTACTCGCCATTTCATGCGCTTTGAGATGCGCTTAGCCCAATACGCTATCTGCAATAGTAGCGACGTAAATTGAACAAATGTGATAGAATTTCGCTGAATTCTTAAATTAACCATAATATCAAATGATCTAATCGGGTCTCTGTTTGCCCTACCCTACAAGTTTAATAGTTCATTTGACTTGCCATTTCTTGCGCTTTGAGATGCCGCTTAGCCCAATACGCTATCTGAAATATCAGCGACGTAAATTGAACAAATGTGAGAGAATCTCGCTGAATGCTTATATTAACCTTAATGTAAAATGATCTAATCGGGTCTCTGTTCGCCCTACCCTAGAAGATTAATAGTGCATTTCACTCGTCATTTCATGCGCCTTGTAATGCCGCTGAGCCCAATAAGCTATCTGAAATAGGAGCCACGTAAATTGAACGAATGTGATAGAATTTCGCTGAATTCTTGAATTAACCATAATATAAAATGATCTTATCGGGTGTCTGTTTGCCCTACCCTGGAAGTTTAATAGTGCATTTTACTCGCCATTTCTTGCGCTTTGAGATGCCGCTTAGCCCAATACGCTATCTGAAATGTCAGGGACGTAAATTGAACAAATGTGATAGAATTTCCCTGAAATCTTATAGTAAACAAAATATAAAATGATCTAATCGGGACTCTGATTGTCCTATCACAGAATTGTAGTAGTGCATTTTACTCGCCCTTCCACGCGCTTTGAGATGCCGCCTAGCCCAGTACGCTATCTGAAATAGGAGCGACGTAAGCTGAACAAATGTGATAGAATTACGCTGCATTCTTATATTAACCGTAATATAAAATGATCTATTCGGGTCTCTGTTCGCCCTACCCTAGAAGTTTAATAGTGCATTTCACTCGTCAATCCATGCGCTTTGAGATACCGCTTAGCCCAATACGCTATCTGAAATAGGAGCGACGTAAATTGAACAAATGTGATAGAGTTTCGCTGAATTCTTTTATTAACCATAATGTAAAATGATCTAATCAGGTCTCTGTTCGCCCTAGCCTAGAAGTTTAATAGTGCATTTTATTCGCCATTTCATGCGCTTTGAGATGCCGCTTAGCCCAATACGCTATCTGAAATAGGAGCGACGTAAATTGAACAAATGTGATAGAATTTCCCTGAAATCTTATAGTAAACAAAATATAAAATGATCTAATCGGGACTCTGATTGCACCTATCACAGAATTTTAGTAGTGCATTTTACTCGCCCTTCCACGCGCTTTGAGATGCCGCCTAGCCCAGTACGCTATCTGAAATAGGAGCGACGTAAGCTGAACAAATGTGATAGAATTACGCTGAATTCTTATATTAACCGTAATATAAAATGATCTATTCGGGTCTCTGTTCGCCCTACCCTAGAAGTTTAATAGTGCATTTCACTCGTCAAGCCATGCGCTTTGAGATACCGCTTAGCCCGATACGCTATCTGAAATAGGAGCGACGTAAGTGGAACAAATGTGATAGAATTACGCTGAATTCTTATATTAACCGTAATATAAAATGATCTAATCGGGTCTCTGTTTGCCTTATCCTAGAAGTTTAATAGTGCACTTTGCTCGCCATTTCATGCACTTTGAGATGGCGCTTAGCCCAATACGCTATCTGAAATAGGAGCGACGTAAATTGAACAAATGTGATAGAGTTTCGCTGAATTCTTAAATTAACCATAATATAAAATGATCTTATCGGGTCTCCGTTTGCCCTACCCTAGAAGTTTAACAGTGCATTTTATCCGCCATTTCTTGCGCTTTGAGATGCCGCTTAGCCCAATACGCTATCTGAAATATCAGCGACGTAAATTGAACAAATGTGATAGAATTACGCTGAATTCTTATATTAACCGTAATATAAAATGATCAAATCGGGTCTCTGTTTGCCTTATCCTAGAAGTTTAATAGTGAATTTCACTCGCCATTTCATGCGCTTTGAGATGCCTCTTAGCCCAATAAGCTATCTGAAATAGGAGCGACGTAAATTGAACCAATGTGATAGAATTTTTCTGAATTCTTAAATAAACCATAATATGAAATGATCTAATCGGGTCTCTGTTTGCCCTACCCTAGAAGTTTAACAGTGCATTTTACTCGCCATTTCATGCGCTTTGAGATGCAGCTTAGCCCAATACGCTATCTGAAATAGGAGCGACGTAAATTGAACAAATGTGATAGAATTTCGCTGAATTCTTAAATTAACCATAATATGAAATGACCTAATCGGGTCTCTTTTTGCTCTACCCTAGAAGTTTAATAGTGCATTTTACTCGTCATTTCATGCGCTTTGAGATGCCGCCTAGCCCAGTACGCTACCTGAAATAGGGGCGACGTAAATTGAACAAACGTGATAGAATTTCGCTGAATTCTTATATTAACCAAAATATATAATGATCTAATCGGGTCTCTGATTGCCCTATCATAGAAGTTTAAGAGTGCACTTTGCTCGCCATTCCACGCGCTTTGAGATGCCGCTTAGCCCAATACGATATCTGCAATAGGAGCGACGTAAATTGAACAAATGTGATAGAATATCGCTGAATTCTTAAATTAACCATAATATAAAATGATCTAATCTGGTCTCTGTTTGCCCTACCCTAGAAGTTTAATAGTGCATTTTACTCGCCATTTCTTGCGCCTTGAGATGCCGCTTAGCCCAATACGCTATCTGAAATATCGGCGACGTAAATTGACCAAATGTGAGAGAATTTCGCTGAATTCTTATATTAACCAAAATATAAAATGATCTAATCGGGTCTCTGATTGCCCTATCATAGAAGTTTAAAAGTGCATTTTACTCGCCATTCCACGCGCTTTAAGATGCCGCGTAGCCCAGTACGCTATCTGAAATGGCAGTGACGTAAATTGAACAAATCTGATAGAATTGTGCTGAATTCTTAAATTAACCATAATATAAAATGATGTAATCGGGTCTCTGTTCGCCCTACCCAAGGAGTTTAATACTGCATTTCTCTCGTCATTTCATGTGCTTCGAGATGCCGCTTAGCCCAGTACGCTATCTGAACTAGGAGCGACGTAAGTTGAACAAATGTGATAGAATTACGCTGAATTCTTATATTAACCGTAATATAAAATGATCTAATCGGGTCTCTGTTTGCCTTATCCTTGAAGTTTAATAGTGCATTTTACTCGCCATTTCATGCGCATTGAGCTGCCGCTTAGCCCAATACGCTATCTGAAATAGGAGCGACGTAAATTGAACAAATATGATAGAGTTTCGCTGAATTCTTAAATTAACCATAATATAAAATGATCTTATCGGGTCTCCGTTTGCCCTACCCTAGAAGTTTAACAGTGCATTTTATCCGCCATTTCTTGCGCTTTGAGATGCCGCTTAGCCCAATACGCTATCTGAAATATCAGCGACGTAAATTGAACAAATGTGATAGAATTACGCTGAATTCTTATATTAACCGTAATATAAAATGATCAAATCGGGTCTCTGTTTGCCTTATCCTAGAAGTTTAATAGTGCATTTCACTCGCCATTTCATGCGCATTGAGCTGCCGCTTAGCCCAATAAGCTATCTGAAATAGGAGCGACGTAAATTGAACCCATGTGATAGAATTTTTCTGAATTCTTAAATAAACCATAATATGAAATGATCTAATCGGGTCTCTGTTTGCCCTACCCTAGAAGTTTAACAGTGCATTTTATCCGCCATTTCTTGCGCTTTGAGATGCCGCTTAGCCCAATACGCTATCTGAAATATCAGCGACGTAAATTGAACAAACGTGATAGAATTTCCCTGAATTCTTATATTAACCTTAATGTAAAATGATCTAATCGGGTCTTTGTTCGCCCAACCCTAGAAGTTTAATAGTGCATTTCACTCGTCATTTCATGCGCTTTGAGATGCCGCTTAGCCCAATACGCTATCTGAAATAGGAGCGACGTAAATAGAACAATTGTGATAGAATTTGGCTGAATTCTTAAATTAACCATAATATAAAATGATCTAATCGGGTCTCTGTTTGCCCTACCCTAGAAGTTTAATAGTGCATTTTACTCGCCATTTCATGCGCTTTGAGATGGCGCTTAGCCCAATACGCCACCTGAAATAGTAGCGACGTAAATTGAACAAATGTGATAGAATTTGGCTGAATTCTTAAATTAACCATAATATAAAATGATCTAATCGGGTCTCTGTTTGCCTTACCCTAGAAGTTTAATGGTGCATTTCACTCGCCATTTCATGCGCTTTGAGATGCCGCTTAGCCCAATACGCTATCAGAAATAGGAGCGACGTAAATTGAACAAATGTGATAGAATTTCGCTGAATTCTTATATTAACCAAAATATGAAATGATCTAATCGGCTCTCTGATTGCCCTATCATAGAAGTTTAGTAGTGCATTTTACTCGCCCTTCCACGCGCTTTAAGATGCCGCCTAGCCCAGTACGCTATCTGAAATAGGAGCGACGTAAGTTGAACTAATGTGATAGAATTACGCTGAATTCTTATATTAACCGTAATATAAAATGATCTTATCGGGTCTCTCTTTGCCCTACCCTAGAAGTTTAATAGTGCATTTTACTCGCCATTTCTTGCGCTTTGAGATGCCAGTTAGCCCAATACGCTACCTGAAATATCAGCGACGTAAATTGAACAAATATGATAGAATTTCGCTGCATTCTTATATTAACCGTAATATAAAATGATCTAATCGGGTCTCTGATTGCCCTATCATAGAAGTTGAATAGTGCATTTTACTCGCCAATCCACGCGCTTTAAGATTCCGCCTAGCCCAGTACGCTATCTGAAATAGGAGCGACGTAAATTGAACAAATGTGATAGAATTACGCTGAATTCTTATATTAACCGTAATATAAAATGAACGAATCGGGTCTCTGTTTGCCTTATCCTAGAAGTTTAATAGTGCATTTTACTCGCCATTTCATGCGCATTGAGGTGCCGCTTAGCCCAATACGCTATCTGAAATATCAGCGACGTAAATTGAACAAATGTGATAGAATTTTTCTGAATTCTTAAATAAACCATAATATGAAATGATCTAATCGGGTCTCTGTTTGCCCTACCCTAGAAGTTTAACAGTGCATTTTACTCGCCATTTCATGCTCTTTGAGATGCCGCTTAGCCCAATACGCTATCTGAAATAGGAGCGACGTAAATTGAACAAATGTGATAGAATTTCCCTGAATACTTATATTACCCTTAATGTAAAATGATCTAATCGGGTCTCTGTTCGCCCTACCCTAGAAGTTTAATAGTGCATTTCACTCGCCATTTCATGCGCTTTGAGATGCCGCTTAGCCCAATACGCTATCTGAAATAGGAGCGACGTAAATAGAACAATTGTGATAGAATTTCGCTGAATACTTATATTAACCAAAATATAAAATGATCTAATCAGGTCTCTGATTGCCCTACCCTAGAAGCTTAATAGTGCATTTCACTCGTGAATTCATGCGCTTTGCGATGCCGCTTAGCCCAATACGCTATCTGCAATAGGAGCGACGTAAATTGAACAAATGTTATAGAATTTCGCTGAATCCTTATATTTACCCAAAATATAAAATGATCTAATCGGCTCTCTGATTGCCGTATCATGGAAGTTTAGTAGTGCATTTTACTCGTCCTTCCACGCGCTTTAAGATGCAGCCAAGCCCAGTTCGCTATCTGAAATAGGAGCGACGTAAATTGAACAATTGTGATAGAATTTTGCTGAATTCTTAAATTAAACGTAACATAAAATGATCTAATCGGGTCTCTGTTTGCCCTACCCTAGAAGTTTAATAGTGCATTTTACTCGCCATTTCATGCGCTTTGAGATGCCGCTCAGCCCAATGCGCTATCTGAAATAGGAGCGACGTAAATTGAACAAATGTGATAGAATTACGCTGAATTCTTAAATTAACCATAACATAAAATGATCTAATCGGGTCTCTGTTTGCCCTACCCTAGAAGTTTAATAGTGCATTTTACTCGCCATTTCATGCGCTTTGAGATGCCGCTTAGCCCAATACGCTATCTGAAACTGGAGCGACGTAAATTGAACAAATGTGATAGAATTTCGCTGAATTCTTAAATTAACCATAATATAAAATGATCTAATCGGATCTCTGCTTGCCCTACCCTAGAAGTTTAATAGTGCATTTCACTCGTCACTTCATGCGCTTTGAGATGCCGGTAAGCCCAATAAGCTATCTGAAATAGGAGCGACGTAAATTGAACAAATGTGATAGAATTTCGCAGAATTCCTATGTTCAACTAAAATATAAAATGATCTAATCTGATCTGTGTTCGCCATAGCCTAGAAGTTTAACAGTGCATTTTGTTCGCCATTTCATGCGCTTTGTGATGCCGCTTAGCCCAATACGCTATCTGAAATAGGAGCGACGTAAATTGAACAAATGTGATAGAATTTCCGTGAATCCTTATATTAACCTTAATGTAAAATGATCTAATCGGGTCTCTGTTCGCCCTACCATAGAAGTCTAATGGTGCATTTCACTCGCCATTTCATGCGCTTTGTGATGCCGCTTAGCCCAATACGCTATCTGAAATAGGAGCGACGTAAGTTGAGCAAATGTGATAGAATTTCGCTGCATTCTTCTATTAACCATAATGTAAAATGATCTGATCGGGTCTCTGTTCGCCCTAGCCTAGAAGTTTAATAGTGCATTTTATTCGCCACTTCATGCGCTTTGAGATGCCGCTTAGCCGCATACGCTATCTGAAATAGGAGCGACGTAAATTGAACAAATGTGATACTATTTCCCTGAAATCTTATATTAAACAAAATATAAAATGATCTAATCGGGTCTCTGATTGCCCTATCATAGAAGGTTAGTAGTGCATTTTACTCGCCATTCCACGCGCTTTAAGATGCCGCCTAGCCCAGTACGCTATCTGAAATAGGAGCGACGTAACTTGAACAAATGTGATAGAATTACGCTGCATTCTTATATTAACCGTAATATAAAATGATCTAATCGGGTCTCTGTTTGCCTTATCCTAGAAGTTTAATAGCGCATTTTACTCGCCATTTCATGCGCTTTGAGATGCCGCTTAGCCCATTACGCTATCTGGAATAGGAGCGACGTAAATTGAACGAATGTGATAGAATTTCCGTGAATTCTTATATTAACCTTAATGTAAAATGATCCAATCGGGTCTCTGTTCGCGCTACCATAGAAGTCTGATAGTGCATTTCACTCGCCATTTCATGCGCTTTGAGATGCCGCTTAGCCCAATACGCTATCTGAAATAGGAGCGACGTAAGTTGAACAAATGTGATAGAATTAAGCTGAATTCTTTTATTAACCATAATGTAAAATGATCTGCTCGGGTGTCTGTTCGCCCTAGCCTAGAAGTTTAATAGTGCATTTTATTCGCCATTTCATGCGCTTTGAGATGCCGCTTAGCCCAATACGCTATCTGAAACTGGAGCGACGTAAATTGAACAAATGTGATAGAATTTCGCTGAATTCTTAAATTAACCATAATATAAAATGATCTAATCGGGTCTCTGCTTGCCCTACCCTAGAAGTTTAATAGTGCATTTCACTCGTCACTTCATGCGCTTTGAGATGCCGGTAAGCCCAATAAGCTATCTGAAATAGGAGCGACGTAAATTGAACAAATGTGATAGAATTTCGCAGAATTCCTATGTTCAACCAAAATATAAAATGATCTAATCTGATCTGTGTTCGCCATAGCCTAGAAGTTTAACAGTGCATTTTGTTCAGCATTTCATGCGCTTTGTGATGCCGCTTAGCCCAATACGCTATCTGAAATAGGAGCGACGTAAATTGAACAAATGTGATAGAATTTCCCTGAAATCTTATATTAAACAAAATATAAAATGATCTAATCGGGTCTCTGATTGCTCTATCATAGAAGTTTAGTAGTGCATTTTACTCGCCCTTCCACGCGCTTTAAGATGCCGCCTAGGTCAGTAGGCTATCTGAAATAGGAGCGACGTAAGATGAACAAATGTGATAGAATTACGCTGAATTCTTATATTAACCGTAATATAAAATGAACTAATCGGGACTCCGTTTGCCTTATCCTAGAAGTTTAATAGCGCATTTTACGCGCCATTTCAAGCGCTTTGAGATGCCGCTTAGCCCAATACGCTATCTGAAATAGGAGCGACGTAAATTGAACAAATGTGATAGAATTTCGCTGAATTCTTAAATTAATCATAATATAAAATGATCTTATCGGGTCCCTGTTTGCCCTACCCTAGAAGTTTAATAGTGCATTTCACTCGTCATTTCATGCGCTTTGAGATGCCGCTTAGCCCAATACGCTATCTGAAATAGGAGCGACGTAAATTGAACAAATGTGATAGAATTTCGCTGAATTCTTATATTAACCAAAGTATAAAATGATCTAATCTGGTCTCTGATTGCCCTATCATAGAAGGTTAATAGTATATTTTACTCGCCATTTCATGCGCTTTGAGATGACCTTATCCCAATACGCTATCTGAAATAGGAGCGACGTAAATTGAACAAATGTGATAGAATGTCGCTGAATTCTTAAATTAACCATAATATAAAATGATCTGATCGGGTCTCTGTTTGCTCTACCCTAGAAGTTTAATAGTGCATTTTACTCGCCATTTCATGCGCTTTGAGGTGCCGCTTAATCCAATACGCTATCTGCAATAGGAGCGACGGAAATTGAACAAACGTGATAGAATTTTGCTGTATTCTTAAATTAACCATAATATAAAATGATCAAATCGGGTCTCTGTTTGCCCTACCCTAGGAGTTTAATAGTGCATTTTACTCGCCATTTCATGCGCTTTGAGATGCCGCTTAGCCCAATACGCTATCTGAAATATGAGCGACACGAATTGAACAAATGTGATAGAATTTCCCTGAAATCTTGTATTAAACAAAATATAAAATGATCTAATCGCGTCTCTGATTGCCCCATCACACAAGTTTAATAGTGCATTTTACTCGCCACTCCACGCGCTTTAGGATGCCGCCTAGCCCAGTACGCTATCTGAAATAGGAGCGACCTAACTTGAACAAATGTGATAGAATTACGCTGCACTCTTATATTAACTGCAATATAAAATGATCTAACCGGGTATCTGTTTGCCTTATCCTAGAAGTTTAATAGTGCATTATACTCGCCATTTCATGCGCTTCGAGATGCCGCTTAGCTCAATACGCTATCTGAAATAGGAGCGACGAAAGTTGAACAAATGTGATAGAATTTCGCTGAATTATTTTATTAACCAGAATGTAAAATGATCTAATCTGGTCTCTGTTCGCCCTACCATAGAAGTCTTATAGTGCATTTCACTCGCCATTTCATGCGCTTTGAGATGCCGCTTAGCCCAATACGCTATCTGAAATATCAGCGACGTAAATTGAACAAATGTGAGAGACTTTCGCTGAATTCTTATATTAACCTTAATGTAAAGTGTTCTAATCGGGTCTCTGTCCGCCCTACCCTAGAAGATTAATAGTGCATTTCACTCGTCATTTCATGCGCTTTGAGATGCCGCTTTGCCCAATTAGCTATCTGAAATAGGAGCGACGTAAATTGAACAAATGTGATAGTATTTCGCTGAATTCTTAAATTAACCATAATATAAAATGATCTAATCAGGTCTCTGTTTGCCCTACCCTAGAAGCTTAATAGTGCATTTCACTCGTGAATTCATGCGCTTTGCGATGCCGCTTAGCCCAATACGCTATCTGCAATAGGAGCGACGTAAATTGAACAAATGTTATAGAATTTCGCTGAATCCTTATATTAACCCAAAATATAAAATGATCTAATCGGCTCTCTGATTGCCGTATCATGGAAGTTTAGTAGTGCATTTTACTCGCCCTTCCACGCGCTTTAAGATGCAGCCAAGCCCAGTTCGCTATCTGAAATAGGAGCGACGTAAATTGAACAATTGTGATAGAATTTTGCTGAATTCTTAAATTAAACGTAACATAAAATGATCTAATCGGGTCTCTGTTTGCCCTACCCTAGAAGTTTAATAGTGCATTTTACTCGCCATTTCATGCGCTTTGAGATGCCGCTCAGCCCAATGCGCTATCTGAAATAGGAGCGACGTAAATTGAACAAATGTGATAGAATTACGCTGAATTCTTAAATTAACCATAACATAAAATGATCTAATCGGGTCTCTGTTTGCCCTACCCTAGAAGTTTAATAGTGCATTTTACTCGCCATTTCATGCGCTTTGAGATGCCGCTTAGCCCAATACGCTATCTGAAACTGGAGCGACGTAAATTGAACAAATGTGATAGAATTTCGCTGAATTCTTAAATTAACCATAATATAAAATGATCTAATCGGATCTCTGCTTGCCCTACCCTAGAAGTTTAATAGTGCATTTCACTCGTCACTTCATGCGCTTTGAGATGCCGGTAAGCCCAATAAGCTATCTGAAATAGGAGCGACGTAAATTGAACAAATGTGATAGAATTTCGCAGAATTCCTATGTTCAACCAAAATATAAAATGATCTAATCTGATCTGTGTTCGCCATAGCCTAGAAGTTTAACAGTGCATTTTGTTCGCCATTTCATGCGCTTTGTGATGCCGCTTAGCCCAATACGCTATCTGAAATAGGAGCGACGTAAATTGAACAAATGTGATAGAATTTCCCTGAAATCTTATATTAAACAAAATATAAAATGATCTAATCGGGTCTCTGATTGCTCTATCATAGAAGTTTAGTAGTGCATTTTACTCGCCCTTCCACGCGCTTTAAGATGCCGCCTAGGTCAGTAGGCTATCTGAAATAGGAGCGACGTAAGATGAACAAATGTGATAGAATTACGCTGAATTCTTATATTAACCGTAATATAAAATGAACTAATCGGGACTCCGTTTGCCTTATCCTAGAAGTTTAATAGCGCATTTTACGCGCCATTTCAAGCGCTTTGAGATGCCGCTTAGCCCAATACGCTATCTGAAATAGGAGCGACGTAAATTGAACAAATGTGATAGAATTTCGCTGAATTCTTAAATTAATCATAATATAAAATGATCTTATCGGGTCCCTGTTTGCCCTACCCTAGAAGTTTAATAGTGCATTTTACTCGCCATTTCATGCGCTTTGAGATGCCGCATAGCCCAATACGCTATCTGAAATAGGAGCGACGTAAATTGAACAAATGTGATAGAATTTCCGTGAATCCTTATATTAACCTTAATGTAAAATGATCTAATCGGGTCTCTGTTCGCCCTACCATAGAAGTCTAATGGTGCATTTCACTCGCCATTTCATGCGCTTTGTGATGCCGCTTAGCCCAATACGCTATCTGAAATAGGAGCGACGTAAGTTGAGCAAATGTGATAGAATTTCGCTGCATTCTTCTATTAACCATAATGTAAAATGATCTGATCGGGTCTCTGTTCGCCCTAGCCTAGAAGTTTAATAGTGCATTTTATTCGCCACTTCATGCGCTTTGAGATGCCGCTTAGCCGCATACGCTATCTGAAATAGGAGCGACGTAAATTGAACAAATGTGATACTATTTCCCTGAAATCTTATATTAAACAAAATATAAAATGATCTAATCGGGTCTCTGATTGCCCTATCATAGAAGGTTAGTAGTGCATTTTACTCGCCATTCCACGCGCTTTAAGATGCCGCCTAGCCCAGTACGCTATCTGAAATAGGAGCGACGTAACTTGAACAAATGTGATAGAATTACGCTGCATTCTTATATTAACCGTAATATAAAATGATCTAATCGGGTCTCTGTTTGCCTTATCCTAGAAGTTTAATAGCGCATTTTACTCGCCATTTCATGCGCTTTGAGATGCCGGTAAGCCCAATAAGCTATCTGAAATAGGAGCGACGTAAATTGAACAAATGTGATAGAATTTCGCAGAATTCCTATGTTCAACCAAAATATAAAATGATCTAATCTGATCTGTGTTCGCCATAGCCTAGAAGTTTAACAGTGCATTTTGTTCAGCATTTCATGCGCTTTGTGATGCCGCTTAGCCCAATACGCTATCTGAAATAGGAGCGACGTAAATTGAACAAATGTGATAGAATTTCCCTGAAATCTTATATTAAACAAAATATAAAATGATCTAATCGGGTCTCTGATTGCTCTATCATAGAAGTTTAGTAGTGCATTTTACTCGCCCCTTCCACGCGCTTTAAGATGCCGCCTAGGTCAGTAGGCTATCTGAAATAGGAGCGACGTAAGATGAACAAATGTGATAGAATTACGCTGAATTCTTATATTAACCGTAATATAAAATGAACTAATCGGGACTCCGTTTGCCTTATCCTAGAAGTTTAATAGCGCATTTTACGCGCCATTTCAAGCGCTTTGAGATGCCGCTTAGCCCAATACGCTATCTGAAATAGGAGCGACGTAAATTGAACAAATGTGATAGAATTTCGCTGAATTCTTAAATTAATCATAATATAAAATGATCTTATCGGGTCCCTGTTTGCCCTACCCTAGAAGTTTAATAGTGCATTTCACTCGTCATTTCATGCGCTTTGAGATGCCGCTTAGCCCAATACGCTATCTGAAATAGGAGCGACGTAAATTGAACAAATGTGATAGAATTTCGCTGAATTCTTATATTAACCAAAGTATAAAATGATCTAATCTGGTCTCTGATTGCCCTATCATAGAAGGTTAATAGTATATTTTACTCGCCATTTCATGCGCTTTGAGATGACCTTATCCCAATACGCTATCTGAAATAGGAGCGACGTAAATTGAACAAATGTGATAGAATGTCGCTGAATTCTTAAATTAACCATAATATAAAATGATCTGATCGGGTCTCTGTTTGCTCTACCCTAGAAGTTTAATAGTGCATTTTACTCGCCATTTCATGCGCTTTGAGGTGCCGCTTAATCCAATACGCTATCTGCAATAGGAGCGACGGAAATTGAACAAACGTGATAGAATTTTGCTGTATTCTTAAATTAACCATAATATAAAATGATCAAATCGGGTCTCTGTTTGCCCTACCCTAGGAGTTTAATAGTGCATTTTACTCGCCATTTCATGCGCTTTGAGATGCCGCTTAGCCCAATACGCTATCTGAAATATGAGCGACACGAATTGAACAAATGTGATAGAATTTCCCTGAAATCTTGTATTAAACAAAATATAAAATGATCTAATCGCGTCTCTGATTGCCCCATCACACAAGTTTAATAGTGCATTTTACTCGCCACTCCACGCGCTTTAGGATGCCGCCTAGCCCAGTGCGCTATCTGAAATAGGAGCGACCTAACTTGAACAAATGTGATAGAATTACGCTGCACTCTTATATTAACTGCAATATAAAATGATCTAACCGGGTATCTGTTTGCCTTATCCTAGAAGTTTAATAGTGCATTATACTCGCCATTTCATGCGCTTCGAGATGCCGCTTAGCTCAATACGCTATCTGAAATAGGAGCGACGAAAGTTGAACAAATGTGATAGAATTTCGCTGAATTATTTTATTAACCAGAATGTAAAATGATCTAATCTGGTCTCTGTTCGCCCTACCATAGAAGTCTTATAGTGCATTTCACTCGCCATTTCATGCGCTTTGAGATGCCGCTTAGCCCAATACGCTATCTGAAATATCAGCGACGTAAATTGAACAAATGTGAGAGACTTTCGCTGAATTCTTATATTAACCTTAATGTAAAGTGTTCTAATCGGGTCTCTGTTCGCCCTACCCTAGAAGATTAATAGTGCATTTCACTCGTCATTTCATGCGCTTTGAGATGCCGCTTTGCCCAATTAGCTATCTGAAATAGGAGCGACGTAAATTGAACAAATGTGATAGTATTTCGCTGAATTCTTAAATTAACCATAATATAAAATGATCTAATCAGGTCTCTGTTTGCCCTACCCTAGAAGCTTAATAGTGCATTTCACTCGTCAATTCATGCGCTTTGCGATGCCGCTTAGCCCAATACGCTATCTGCAATAGGAGCGACGTAAATTGAACAAATGTTTTAGAATTTCGCTGAATCCTTATATTAACCAAAATATAAAATGATATAATCGGCTCTCTGATTGCCGTATCATGGAAGTTTAGTAGTGCATTTTACTCGCCCTTCCACGCGCTTTAAGATGCAGCCAAGCCCAGTTCGCTATCTGAAATAGGAGCGACGTAAATTGAACAATTGTGATAGAATTTTGCTGAATTCTTAAATTAAACGTAACATAAAATGATCTAATCGGGTCTCTGTTTGCCCTACCCTAGAAGTTTAATAGTGCATTTTACTCGCCATTTCATGCGCTTTGAGATGCCGCTCAGCCCAATACGCTATCTGAAATAGGAGCGACGTAAATTGAACAAATGTGATAGAATTACGCTGAATTCTTATATTAACCAAAATATAAAATGATCTAATCGGGTCTCTGTTTGCCCTACCCTAGAAGTTTAATAGTGCATTTTATTCGCCATTTCATGCGCTTTGAGATGCCGCTTAGCCCAATACGATATCTGAAATAGGAGCGACGTAAATTGAACAAATGTGATAGAATTTCCGTGAATTCTTATATAAACCTTAATGTAAAATGATCCAATCGGGTCTCTGCTTGCCCTACCCTAGAAGTTTAATAGTGCATTTCACTCGTCATTTCATGCGCTTTGAGATGCCGCTAAGCCCAATAAGCTATCTGTAATAGGAGCGACGTAAATTTTACAAACGTGATAGAATTTCGTTGAATTCTTATATTAACCAAAATATAAAATGATCTAATATGGTCTCTGTTCGCCCTAGCCTAGAAGTTTAATAGTGCATTTTGTTCGCCATTTCATGCGATTTGAGATGCCGCTAAGCCCAATAAGCTGTCTGAAATAGGAGCGACGTAAATTGAACAAATGTGATACAATTTCGCTGAATTCTTATATTAACCAAAATATAAAATGATCTAATCGGGTCTCTGTTTGCCCTACCCTAGAAGTTTAATAGTGCATTTTAGTCGCCATTTCATGCGCTTTGAGATCCGGCTTAGCCCAAGACGCCATCTGAAATAGGAGCGACGTAAATTGAACAAATGTGATAGAATTTCCGTGAATTCTTAAATTAAACGTAACATAAAATGATCTAATCGGGTCTCTGTTTGCCCTACCCTAGAAGTTTAATAGTGCATTTTACTCGCCATTTCATGCGCTTTGAGATGCCGCTCAGCCCAATACGCTATCTGAAATAGGAGCGACGTAAATTGAACAAATGTGATAGAATTACGCTGAATTCTTAAATTAACCATAACATAAAATGATCTAATCGGGTCTCTGTTTGCCCTACCCTAGAAGTTTAATAGTGCATTTTACTCACCATTTCATGCGCTTTGAGATGCCGCATAGCCCAATACGCTATCTGAAATAGGAGCGACGTAAATTGAACAAATGTGATAGAATTTCCGTGAATCCTTATATTAACCTTAATGTAAAATGATCTAATCGGGTCTCTGTTCGCCCTACCATAGAAGTCTAATGGTGCATTTCACTCGCCATTTCATGCGCTTTGTGATGCCGCTTAGCCCAATACGCTATCTGAAATAGGAGCGACGTAAGTTGAGCAAATGTGATAGAATTTCCGTGAATTCTTATATAAACCTTAATGTAAAATGATACAATCGGGTCTCTGCTTGCCCTACCGTAGAAGTTTAATAGTGCATTTCACTCGTCATTTCATGCGCTTTGAGATGCCGCTAAGCCCAATAAGCTATCTGTAATAGGAGCGACGTAAATTTTACAAACGTGATAGAATTTCGTTGAATTCTTATATTAACCAAAATATAAAATGATCTAATCTGGTCTCTGTTCGCCCTAGCCTAGAAGTTTAATAGTGCATTTTGTTCGCCATTTCATGCGATTTGAGATGCCGCTAAGCCCAATAAGCTGTCTGAAATAGGAGCGACGTAAATTGAACAAATGTGATAGAATTTCGCTGAATTCTTATATTAACCAAAATATAAAATGATCTAATCGGGTCTCTGTTTGCCCTACCCTAGAAGTTTAATCGTGCATTTTACACGCCATTTCATGCGCTTTGAGATGCCGCTTAGCCCAATACGCTATCTGAAATAGGAGCGACGTAAATTGAACAAATGTGATAGAATTTCGCTGAATTCTTAAATTAATCATAATATAAAATGATCTTATCGGGTCCCTGTTTGCCCTACCCTAGAAGTTTAATAGTGCATTTCACTCGTCATTTCATGCGCTTTGAGATGCCGCTTAGCCCAATACGCTATCTGAAATAGGAGCGACGTAAATTGAACAAATGTGATAGAATTTCGCTGAATTCTTATATTAACCAAAGTATAAAATGATCTAATCTGGTCTCTGATTGCCCTATCATAGAAGGTTAATAGTATATTTTACTCGCCATTTCATGCGCTTTGAGATGACCTTATCCCAATACGCTATCTGAAATAGGAGCGACGTAAATTGAACAAATGTGATAGGATTTCGCTGAAATCTTATATTAACCAAAATATAAAATGATCTAATCGGGTCTCTGATTGCCCTATCATAGAAGGCTAATAGTGCATTTTACTTGCTATTCCACGCGCTTTAATCTGCAGGCTAGCCCAGTAGGCTATCTGAAATAGGAGTGACGTAAATTGAACAAATGTGATAGAATTACGCTTAATTCTTATATTAACCATAATATAAAATGATCTAATCGGGTCTCTCTTTGCATTACCCTAGAAGTTTAATAGTGCGTTTTACTCGGCATTTCATGCGCTTTGAGATGCCGCTTAGCCCAATACGCTATCTGAAATAGGAACGACGTAAATTGAACAAATGTGATAGAATTTTGCTGAATTATTAAATTAACCATAATATAAAATGGTCTAATCGGGTCTCTGATTGCCCTATCATAGAAGTTTAATAGTGCATTTCACTCATCATTTCATGCGCTTTGAGATGCCGCTTACCGCAATACGCTATCTGAAATAGGAGCGACGTAAATTGAACAAATGTGATAGAATTTCCTTGAATTCTTATATTAACCAAAATATAAAATGATCTGATCGGGTCCCTGATTGCCCTATCATAGAAGTTTAATAGTGATAGAATTTCGCTGAATTCTTAAATTAACTATAATATAAAATGATCTAATCGGGTCACTGATTGCCCTATCATAGAAGTTTAATACTGCATTTTACTCGCCATTCCACGCGCTTTAAGTTGCCGCCTAGCCCAGTACGCTATCTGAAATAGGAGCGACGTAAATTGAACAAATGTGATAGAATTTCGCTGAATTCTTATATTAACCAAAATATAAAATGATCTAATCGGGTCTCTGTTTGCCCTACCCTAGAAGTTTAATCGTGCATTTTACACGCCATTTCATGCGCTTTGAGATGCCGCTTAGCCCAATACGCTATCTGAAATAGGAGCGACGTAAATTGAACAAATGTGATAGAATTTCGCTGAATTCTTAAATTAATCATAATATAAAATGATCTTATCGGGTCCCTGTTTGCCCTACCCTAGAAGTTTAATAGTGCATTTCACTCGTCATTTCATGCGCTTTGAGATGCCGCTTAGCCCAATACGCTATCTGAAATAGGAGCGACGTAAATTGAACAAATGTGATAGAATTTCGCTGAATTCTTATATTAACCAAAGTATAAAATGATCTAATCTGGTCTCTGATTGCCCTATCATAGAAGGTTAATAGTATATTTTACTCGCCATTTCATGCGCTTTGAGATGACCTTATCCCAATACGCTATCTGAAATAGGAGCGACGTAAATTGAACAAATGTGATAGGATTTCGCTGAAATCTTATATTAACCAAAATATAAAATGATCTAATCGGGTCTCTGATTGCCCTATCATAGAAGGCTAATAGTGCATTTTACTTGCTATTCCACGCGCTTTAATCTGCAGGCTAGCCCAGTAGGCTATCTGAAATAGGAGTGACGTAAATTGAACAAATGTGATAGAATTACGCTTAATTCTTATATTAACCATAATATAAAATGATCTAAACGGGTCTCTCTTTGCATTACCCTAGAAGTTTAATAGTGCGTTTTACTCGGCATTTCATGCGCTTTGAGATGCCGCTTAGCCCAATACGCTATCTGAAATAGGAACGACGTAAATTGAACAAATGTGATAGAATTTTGCTGAATTATTAAATTAACCATAATATAAAATGGTCTAATCGGGTCTCTGATTGCCCTATCATAGAAGTTTAATAGTGCATTTCACTCATCATTTCATGCGCTTTGAGATGCCGCTTACCGCAATACGCTATCTGAAATAGGAGCGACGTAAATTGAACAAATGTGATAGAATTTCCTTGAATTCTTATATTAACCAAAATATAAAATGATCTGATCGGGTCCCTGATTGCCCTATCATAGAAGTTTAATAGTGATAGAATTTCGCTGAATTCTTAAATTAACTATAATATAAAATGATCTAATCGGGTCACTGATTGCCCTATCATAGAAGTTTAATACTGCATTTTACTCGCCATTCCACGCGCTTTAAGTTGCCGCCTAGCCCAGTACGCTATCTGAAATAGGAGCGACGTAAATTGAACAAATGTGATAGAATTTCGCTGAATTCTTATATTAACCAAAATATAAAATGATCTAATCAGGTCTCGGATTGTCCTATCATAGAAGTTTAATAGTGCATTTTACTCGCCATTCCAGGCGCTTTAAGATGCCGCCTAGCCCAGTACGCTATCTGAAATAGGAGGGACGTAAATTGAACAAATGTGATAGAATTTTGCTGAATTCTTAAATTAACCATAATATAAAATGATCTTATCGGGTCTCTGTTTGCCCTACCCTAGAAGTTTAATAGTGGATTTTACGCGGCATTCCACGCGCTTTAAGATGCCGCCTAGCCCAGTACGCTATCTGAAATAGGAGGGACGTAAATTGAACAAATGTGATAGAATTTCGCTGAATTCTTATATTAACCGTAATATAAAATGATCTAATCGGGTCTCTGTTTGCCCTACCCTAGAAGTTTAATAGTGAATTTTACTCGCCATTTCATGCGCTTTGAGATGCCGCATAGCCCAATACGCTATCCGAAATAGGAGCGACGGAAGTTGAACAAATGTGATAGAATTTCGCTGAATTATTTTATTACCCAGAATGTAAAATGATCTAATCGGGTCTCTGTTTGCCCTATCATAGAAGTTTAATAGTGCATTTTACTCGCCATTTCATGTGCTTTGAGGTGCCGCATAGCCCAATACGCTATCTGGAATAGGAGCGATGTAAATTGAAGAAATGTGATAGAATTTCCCTGAATTCTTATATTAACCTTAATGTAAAATGATCTAATCGGGTCTCTGTTTGCCCTACCATAGAAGTCTAATAGTGCATTTCACTCGCCATTTCATGCGCTTTGAGACGCCGCTTAGCCCAATACGCTATCTGAAATAGGAGCGACGTAAATTGAACAAGTGTGATAGAATTTCGCTGAATTCTTAAATTAACCATAATATAAAATGATCTAATCGGGTCTCTGTTTGCCCTACCCTAGAAGTTTAATAGTGCATTTTACTCGCCATTTCATGCGCTTTGAGATGCCGCATAGCCCAATACGCTGTCTGAAATAGGAGCGACGTAAATTGAACAAATGTGATAGAATTCCCCTGAATTCTCATATTAACCTTAATGTAAAATGATCTAATCGGGTCTCTGTTCGCCCTACCCTAGAATTTTAATAGTGCATTTCACTCGCTATTCCACGCGCTTTAAAATGCCGGCTAGCCCAGTAGGCTATCTGAAATAGGAGTGACGTAAATTGAACAAATGTGATAGAATTACGCTTAATTCTTATATTAACCATAATATAAAATGATCTAATCGGGTCTCTCTTTGCATTACCCTAGAAGTTTAATAGTGCGTTTTACTCGGCATTTCATGCGCTTTGAGATGCCGCTTACCGCAATACGCTATCTGAAATAGGAGCGACGTAAATTGAACAAATGTGATAGAATTTCCTTGAATTCTTATATTAACCAAAATATAAAATGATCTGATCGGGTCCCTGATTGCCCTATCATAGAAGTTTAATAGTGATAGAATTTCGCTGAATTCTTAAATTAACTATAATATAAAATGATCTAATCGGGTCACTGATTGCCCTATCATAGAAGTTTAATACTGCATTTTACTCGCCATTCCACGCGCTTTAAGTTGCCGCCTAGCCCAGTACGCTATCTGAAATAGGAGCGACGTAAATTGAACAAATGTGATAGAATTTCGCTGAATTCTTATATTAACCAAAATATAAAATGATCTAATCAGGTCTCGGATTGTCCTATCATAGAAGTTTAATAGTGCATTTTACTCGCCATTCCAGGCGCTTTAAGATGCCGCCTAGCCCAGTACGCTATCTGAAATAGGAGGGACGTAAATTGAACAAATGTGATAGAATTTTGCTGAATTCTTAAATTAACCATAATATAAAATGATCTTATCGGATCTCTGTTTGCCCTACCCTAGAAGTTTAATAGTGGATTTTACGCGGCATTCCACGTTCTTTAAGATGCCGCCTAGCCCAGTACGCTATCTGAAATAGGAGGGACGTAAATTGAACAAATGTGATAGAATTTCGCTGAATTCTTATATTAACCGTAATATAAAATGATCTAATCGGGTCTCTGTTTGCCCTACCCTAGAAGCTTAATAGTGAATTTTACTCGCCATTTCATGCGCTTTGAGATGCCGCGTAGCCCAATACGCTATCCGAAATAGGAGCGACGGAAGTTGAACAAATGTGATAGAATTTCGCTGAATTATTTTATTACCCAGAATGTAAAATGATCTAATCGGGTCTCTGTTTGCCCTATCATAGAAGTTTAATAGTGCATTTTACTCGCCATTTCATGTGCTTTGAGGTGCCGCATAGCCCAATACGCTATCTGGAATAGGAGCGATGTAAATTGAACAAATGTGATAGAATTTCCCTGAATTCTTATATTAACCTTAATGTAAAATGATCTAATCGGGTCTCTGTTTGCCCTACCATAGAAGTCTAATAGTGCATTTCACTCGCCATTTCATGCGCTTTGAGACGCCGCTTAGCCCAATACGCTATCTGAAATAGGAGCGACGTAAATTGAACAAGTGTGATAGAATTTCGCTGAATTCTTAAATTAACCATAATATAAAATGATCTAATCGGGTCTCTGTTTGCCCTACCCTAGAAGTTTAATAGTGCATTTTACTCGCCATTTCATGCGCTTTGAGATGCCGCATAGCCCAATACGCTGTCTGAAATAGGAGCGACGTAAATTGAACAAATGTGATAGAATTTCCGTGAATTCTTATATTAACCTTAATGTAAAATGATCTAATCGGGTCGCTGTTCGCCCTACCATAGAAGTCTAATAGTGCATTTCACTCGCCATTTCATGCGCTTTGAGATGCCGCTTAGCCCAATACGCGATCTGAAATAGGAGCGACGTAAGTTGAACAAATGTGATAGAATTTCGCTGATTTCTTTTATTAGCCATAATGTAAAATGATCTGATCGGATCTCTGTTCGCCCTAGCCTAGAAGTTTAATAGTGCATTATACTCGCCATTTCATGCGCTTTTAGATGCCGCTTAGCCCAGGACACTATCTGAAATAGGAACGACGTAAATTGAACAAATGTGATAGAATTTCACTGAATTCTTAAATTAACCATAATATAAAATGATCTAATCGGGTCTCTGTTTGCCCTACCGTAGAAGTTTAATAGTGCATTTTACTCGCCATTGCATGAGCTTTGACATGCCGCATAGCCCCATACGCTATCTGAAATAGGAGCGACGTAAATTGAACAAATGTGATAGAATTCCCCTGAATTCTCATATTAACCTTAATGTAAAATGATCTAATCGGGTCTCTGTTCGCCCTACCCTAGAATTTTAATAGTGCATTTCACTCGCTATTCCACGCGCTTTAAAATGCCGGCTAGCCCAGTAGGCTATCTGAAATAGGAGTGACGTAAATTGAACAAATGTGATAGAATTACGCTTAATTCTTATATTAACCATAATATAAAATGATCTAATCGGGTCTCTCTTTGCATTACCCTAGAAGTTTAATAGTGCGTTTTACTCGGCATTTCATGCGCTTTGAGATGCCGCTTAGCCCAATACGCTATCTGAAATAGGAACGACGTAAATTGAACAAATGTAACAGAATTTTGCTGAATTATTAAATTAACCATAATATAAAATGGTCTAATCGGGTCTCTGATTGCCCTATCATAGAAGTTTAATAGTGCATTTCACTCATCATTTCATGCGCTTTGAGATGCCGCTTAGCCCAATACGCTATCTGAAATAGGAGCGACGTAAATTGAACAAATGTGATAGAATTTCCTTGAATTCTTATATTAACCAAAATATAAAATGATCTAATCAGGTCTCGGATTGTCCTATCATAGAAGTTTAATAGAGCATTTTACTCGCCATTCCAGGCGCTTTAAGATGCCGCCTAGCCCAGTACGCTATCTGGAATAGGAGGGACGTAAATTGAACAAATGTGATAGAATTTTGCTGAATTCTTATATTAACCGTAATATAAAATGATCTAATCGGGTCTCTGTTTGCCCTACCCTAGAAGTTTAATAGTGAATTTTACTCGCCATTTCATGCGCTTTGAGATGCCGCGTAGCCCAATACGCTATCCGAAATAGGAGCGACGGAAGTTGAACAAATGTGATAGAATTTCGCTGAATTATTTTATTACCCAGAATGTAAAATGATCTAATCGGGTCTCTGTTTGCCCTATCATAGAGGTTTAATAGTGCATTTTACTCGCCATTTCATGTGCTTTGAGGTGCCGCATAGCCCAATACGCTATCTGAAATAGGAACGACGTAAATTGAACAAATGTGATAGAATTTTGCTGAATTATTAAATTAACCATAATATAAAATGGTCTAATCGGGTCTCTGATTGCCCTATCATAGAAGTTTAATAGTGCATTTCACTCATCATTTCATGCGCTTTGAGATGCCGCTTACCCCAATACGCTATCTGAAATAGGAGCGACGTAAATTGAACAAATGTGTAGATTTTCGCGGAATTCTTAAATTAACCATAATATAAAATGATCTAATCGGGTCTCTGTTTGCCTTGTCCTAGAAGTTTAATAGTGCATTATACTCGCCATTTCATGCGCTTTTAGATGCCGCCTAGCCCAGTACGCTATCTGAAATGGGAGCGACGTAAGTTGAACAAATGTGTTAGAATTACGCTGAATTCTTATAATAAGCGTAATATAAAATGATCTAATTGGGTCTCTGTTTGCCTTATCCTAGAAGTTTAATAGTGCATTATACTCGCCATTTCATGCGCTTTTAGATGCCGCTTAGCCCAGGACGCTATCTGAAATGGGATCGACGTAAATTGAACAAATGTGATAGAATTTCGCTGAATTCTTATATTAACCGTAATATAAAATGATCTAATCGGGTCTCTGTTTGCCCTACCCTAGAAGCTTAATAGTGAATTTTACTCGCCATTTCATGCGCTTTGAGATGCCGCGTAGCCCAATACGCTATCCGAAATAGGAGCGACGGAAGTTGAACAAATGTGATAGAATTTCGCTGAATTATTTTATTACCCAGAATGTAAAATGATCTAATCGGGTCTCTGTTTGCCCTATCATAGAAGTTTAATAGTGCATTTTACTCGCCATTTCATGTGCTTTGAGGTGCCGCATAGCCCAATACGCTATCTGGAATAGGAGCGATGTAAATTGAAGAAATGTGATAGAATTTCCCTGAATTCTTATATTAACCTTAATGTAAAATGATCTAATCGGGTCTCTGTTTGCCCTACCATAGAAGTCTAATAGTGCATTTCACTCGCCATTTCATGCGCTTTGAGATGCCGCTTAGCCCAATACGCTATCTGAAATAGGAACGACGTAAATTGAACAAATGTGATAGAATTTTGCTGAATTATTAAATTAACCATAATATAAAATGGTCTAATCGGGTCTCTGATTGCCCTATCATAGAAGTTTAATAGTGCATTTCACTCATCATTTCATGCGCTTTGAGATGCCGCTTACCCCAATACGCTATCTGAAATAGGAGCGACGTAAATTGAACAAATGTGATAGAATTTCCTTGAATTCTTATATTAACCAAAATATAAAATGATCTGATCGGGTCCCTGATTGCCCTATCATAGAAGTTTAATAGTGATAGAATTTCGCTGAATTCTTAAATTAACTATAATATAAAATGATCTAATTGGGTCACTGATTGGCCTATCATAGAAGTTTAATACTGCATTTTACTCGCCATTCCACGCGCTTTAAGTTGCCGCCTAGCCCAGTACGCTATCTGAAATAGGAGCGACGTAAATTGAACAAATGTGATAGAATTTCGCTGAATTCTTATATTAACCAAAATATAAAATGATCTAATCAGGTCTCGGATTGTCCTATCATAGAAGTTTAATAGTGCATTTTACTCGCCATTCCAGGCGCTTTAAGATGCCGCCTAGCCCAGTACGCTATCTGAAATAGGAGGGACGTAAATTGAACAAATGTGATAGAATTTTGCTGAATTCTTAAATTAACCATAATATAAAATGATCTTATCGGGTCTCTGTTTGCCCTACCCTAGAAGTTTAATAGTGGATTTTACGCGGCATTCCACGCGCTTTAAGATGCCGCCTAGCCCAGTACGCTATCTGAAATAGGAGGGACGTAAATTGAACAAATGTGATAGAATTTCGCTGAATTCTTATATTAACCGTAATATAAAATGATCTAATCGGGTCTCTGTTTGCCCTACCCTAGAAGTTTAATAGTGAATTTTACTCGCCATTTCATGCGCTTTGAGATGCCGCGTAGCCCAATACGCTATCCGAAATAGGAGCGACGGAAGTTGAACAAATGTGGTAGAATTTCGCTGAATTATTTTATTACCCAGAATGTAAAATGATCTAATCGGGTCTCTGTTTGCCCTATCATAGAAGTTTAATAGTGCATTTTACTCGCCATTTCATGTGCTTTGAGGTGCCGCATAGCCCAATACGCTATCTGGAATAGGAGCGACGTAAATTGAAGAAATGTGATAGAATTTCCCTGAATTCTTATATTAACCTTAATGTAAAATGATCTAATCGGGTCTCTGTTTGCCCTACCATAGAAGTCTAATAGTGCATTTCACTCGCCATTTCATGCGCTTTGAGACGCCGCTTAGCCCAGTACGCTATCTGAAATAGGAGCGACGTAAATTGAACAAGTGTGATAGAATTTCGCTGAATTCTTAAATTAACCATAATATAAAATGATCTAATCGGGTCTCTGTTTGCCCTACCCTAGAAGTTTAATAGTGCATTTTACTCGCCATTTCATGCGCTTTGAGATGCCGCATAGCCCAATACGCTGTCTGAAATAGGAGCGACGTAAATTGAACAAATGTGATAGAATTTCCGTGAATTCTTATATTAACCTTAATGTAAAATGATCTAATCGGGTCGCTGTTCGCCCTACCATAGAAGTCTAATAGTGCATTTCACTCGCCATTTCATGCGCTTTGAGATGCCGCTTAGCCCAATACGCGATCTGAAATAGGAGCGACGTAAGTTGAACAAATGTGATAGAATTTCGCTGATTTCTTTTATTAGCCATAATGTAAAATGATCTGATCGGATCTCTGTTCGCCCTAGCCTAGAAGTTTAATAGTGCATTATACTCGCCATTTCATGCGCTTTTAGATGCCGCTTAGCCCAGGACGCTATCTGAAATATAAACGACGTAAATTGAACAAATGTGATAGAATTTCACTGAATTCTTAAATTAACCATA
The DNA here is from genome assembly GCA_916610135.2 of Macropis europaea. Lineage (NCBI taxonomy): Eukaryota > Metazoa > Arthropoda > Insecta > Hymenoptera > Melittidae > Macropis > Macropis europaea. The sequence continues at coordinate 80,861 of CAKAJE020001725.1, read as the reverse complement.
ATATAAAATGATCTAATCGGGTCTCTGTTTGCCCTACCGTAGAAGTTTAATAGTGCATTTTACTCGCCATTGCATGAGCTTTGACATGCCGCATAGCCCAATACGCTATCTGAAATAGGAGCGACGTAAATTGAACAAATGTGATAGAATTCCCCTGAATTCTCATATTAACCTTAATGTAAAATGATCTAATCGGGTCTCTGTTCGCCCTACCCTAGAATTTTAATAGTGCATTTCACTCGCTATTCCACGCGCTTTAAAATGCCGGCTAGCCCAGTAGGCTATCTGAAATAGGAGTGACGTAAATTGAACAAATGTGATAGAATTACGCTTAATTCTTATATTAACCATAATATAAAATGATCTAATCGGGTCTCTCTTTGCATTACCCTAGAAGTTTAATAGTGCGTTTTACACGGCATTTCATGCGCTTTGAGATGCCGCTTAGCCCAATACGCTATCTGAAATAGGAACGACGTAAATTGAACAAATGTGATAGAATTTTGCTGAATTATTAAATTAACCATAATATAAAATGGTCTAATCGGGTCTCTGATTGCCCTATCATAGAAGTTTAATAGTGCATTTCACTCATCATTTCATGCGCTTTGAGATGCCGCTTAGCCCAATACGCTATCTGAAATAGGAGCGACGTAAATTGAACAAATGTGATAGAATTTCCTTGAATTCTTATATTAACCAAAATATAAAATGATCTGATCGGGTCCCTGATTGCCCTATCATAGAAGTTTAATAGTGATAGAATTTCGCTGAATTCTTAAATTAACTATAATATAAAATGATCTAATCGGGTCACTGATTGCCCTATCATAGAAGTTTAATACTGCATTTTACTCGCCACTCCACGCGCTTTAAGTTGCCGTCTAGCCCAGTACGCTATCTGAAATAGGAGCGACGTAAATTGAACAAATGTGATAGAATTTCGCTGAATTCTTATATTAACCAAAATATAAAATGATCTAATCAGGTCTCGGATTGTCCTATCATAGAAGTTTAATAGTGCATTTTACTCGCCATTCCAGGCGCTTTAAGATGCCGCCTAGCCCAGTACGCTATCTGAAATAGGAGGGACGTAAATTGAACAAATGTGATAGAATTTTGCTGAATTCTTAAATTAACCATAATATAAAATGATCTTATCGGATCTCTGTTTGCCCTACCCTAGAAGTCTAATAGTGGATTTTACGCGGCATTCCACGTTCTTTAAGATGCCGCCTAGCCCAGTACGCTATCTGAAATAGGAGGGACGTAAATTGAACAAATGTGATAGAATTTCGCTGAATTCTTATATTAACCGTAATATAAAATGATCTAATCGGGTCTCTGTTTGCCCTACCCTAGAAGTTTAATAGTGAATTTTACTCGCCATTTCATGCGCTTTGAGATGCCGCGTTGCCCAATACGCTATCCGAAATAGGAGCGACGGAAGTTGAACAAATGTGATAGAATTTCGCTGAATTATTTTATTACCCAGAATGTAAAATGATCTAATCGGGTCTCTGTTTGCCCTATCATAGAAGTTTAATAGTGCATTTTACTCGCCATTTCATGTGCTTTGAGGTGCCGCATAGCCCAATACGCTATCTGGAATAGGAGCGATGTAAATTGAAGAAATGTGATAGAATTTCCCTGAATTCTTATATTAACCTTAATGTAAAATGATCTAATCGGGTCTCTGTTTGCCCTACCATAGAAGTCTAATAGTGCATTTCACTCGCCATTTCATGCGCTTTGAGACGCCGCTTAGCCCAATACGCTATCTGAAATAGGAGCGACGTAAATTGAACAAGTGTGATAGAATTTCGCTGAATTCTTAAATTAACCATAATATAAAATGATCTAATCGGGTCTCTGTTTGCCCTACCCTAGAAGTTTAATAGTGCATTTTACTCGCCATTTCATGCGCTTTGAGATGCCGCATAGCCCAATACGCTGTCTGAAATAGGAGCGACGTAAATTGAACAAATGTGATAGAATTTCCGTGAATTCTTATATTAACCTTAATGTAAAATGATCTAATCGGGTCGCTGTTCGCCCTACCATAGAAGTCTAATAGTGCATTTCACTCGCCATTTCATGCGCTTTGAGATGCCGCTTAGCCCAATACGCGATCTGAAATAGGAGCGACGTAAGTTGAACAAATGTGATAGAATTTCGCTGATTTCTTTTATTAGCCATAATGTAAAATGATCTGATCGGATCTCTGTTCGCCCTAGCCTAGAAGTTTAATAGTGCATTATACTCGCCATTTCATGCGCTTTTAGATGCCGCTTAGCCCAGGACGCTATCTGAAATAGGAACGACGTAAATTGAACAAATGTGATAGAATTTCACTGAATTCTTAAATTAACCATAATATAAAATGATCTAATCGGGTCTCTGTTTGCCCTACCGTAGAAGTTTAATAGTGCATTTTACTCGCCATTGCATGAGCTTTGACATGCCGCATAGCCCCATACGCTATCTGAAATAGGAGCGACGTAAATTGAACAAATGTGATAGAATTCCCCTGAATTCTCATATTAACCTTAATGTAAAAGGATCTAATCGGGTCTCTGTTCGCCCTACCCTAGAATTTTAATAGTGCATTTCACTCGCTATTCCACGCGCTTTAAAATGCCGGCTAGCCCAGTAGGCTATCTGAAATAGGAGTGACGTAAATTGAACAAATGTGATAGAATTACGCTGAATTCTTATATTAACCATAATATAAAATGATCTAATCGGGTCTCTCTTTGCATTACCCTAGAAGTTTAATAGTGCGTTTTACTCGGCATTTCATGCGCTTTGAGATGCCGCTTACCGCAATACGCTATCTGAAATAGGAGCGACGTAAATTGAACAAATGTGATAGAATTTCCTTGAATTCTTATATTAACCAAAATATAAAATGATCTGATCGGGTCCCTGATTGCCCTACCATAGAAGTTTAATAGTGATAGAATTTCGCTGAATTCTTAAATTAACTATAATATAAAATGATCTAATCGGGTCACTGATTGCCCTATCATAGAAGTTTAATACTGCATTTTACTCGCCATTCCACGCGCTTTAAGTTGCCGCCTAGCCCAGTACGCTATCTGAAATAGGAGCGACGTAAATTGAACAAATGTGATAGAATTTCGCTGAATTCTTATATTAACCATAATATAAAATGATCTAATCAGGTCTCGGATTGTCCTATCATAGAAGTTTAATAGTGCATTTTACTCGCCATTCCAGGCGCTTTAAGATGCCGCCTAGCCCAGTACGCTATCTGAAATAGGAGGGACGTAAATTGAACAAATGTGATAGAATTTTGCTGAATTCTTAAATTAACCATAATATAAAATGATCTTATCGGATCTCTGTTTGCCCTACCCTAGAAGTTTAATAGTGGATTTTACGCGGCATTCCACGTTCTTTAAGATGCCGCCTAGCCCAGTACGCTATCTGAAATAGGAGGGACGTAAATTGAACAAATGTGATAGAACTTCGCTGAATTCTTATATTAACCGTAATATAAAATGATCTAATCGGGTCTCTGTTTGCCCTACCCTAGAAGTTTAATAGTGAATTTTACTCGCCATTTCATGCGCTTTGAGATGCCGCGTAGCCCAATACGCTATCCGAAATAGGAGCGACGGAAGTTGAACAAATGTGATAGAATTTCGCTGAATTATTTTATTACCCAGAATGTAAAATGATCTAATCGGGTCTCTGCTTGCCCTATCATAGAAGTTTAATAGTGCATTTTACTCGCCATTTCATGTGCTTTGAGGTGCCGCATAGCCCAATACGCTATCTGGAATAGGAGCGATGTAAATTGAAGAAATGTGATAGAATTTCCCTGAATTCTTATATTAACCTTAATGTAAAATGATCTAATCGGGTCTCTGTTTGCCCTACCATAGAAGTCTAATAGTGCATTTCACTCGCCATTTCATGCGCTTTGAGACGCCGCTTAGCCCAATACGCTATCTGAAATAGGAGCGACGTAAATTGAACAAGTGTGATAGAATTTCGCTGAATTCTTAAATTAACCATAATATAAAATGATCTAATCGGGTCTCTGTTTGCCCTACCCTAGAAGTTTAATAGTGCATTTTACTCGCCATTTCATGCGCTTTGAGATGCCGCATAGCCCAATACGCTGTCTGAAATAGGAGCGACGTAAATTGAACAAATGTGATAGAATTTCCGTGAATTCTTATATTAACCTTAATGTAAAATGATCTAATCGGGTCGCTGTTCGCCCTACCATAGAAGTCTAATAGTGCATTTCACTCGCCATTTCATGCGCTTTGAGATGCCGCTTAGCCCAATACGCGATCTGAAATAGGAGCGACGTAAGTTGAACAAATGTGATAGAATTTCGCTGATTTCTTTTATTAGCCATAATGTAAAATGATCTGATCGGATCTCTGTTCGCCCTAGCCTAGAAGTTTAATAGTGCATTATACTCGCCATTTCATGCGCTTTTAGATGCCGCTTAGCCCAGGACACTATCTGAAATAGGAACGACGTAAATTGAACAAATGTGATAGAATTTCACTGAATTCTTAAATTAACCATAATATAAAATGATCTAATCGGGTCTCTGTTTGCCCTACCGTAGAAGTTTAATAGTGCATTTTACTCGCCATTGCATGAGCTTTGAGATGCCGCATAGCCCCATACGCTATCTGAAATAGGAGCGACGTAAATTGAACAAATGTGATAGAATTCCCCTGAATTCTCATATTAACCTTAATGTAAAAGGATCTAATCGGGTCTCTGTTCGCCCTACCCTAGAATTTTAATAGTGCATTTCACTCGCTATTCCACGCGCTTTAAAATGCCGGCTAGCCCAGTAGGCTATCTGAAATAGGAGTGACGTAAATTGAACAAATGTGATAGAATTACGCTTAATTCTTATATTAACCATAATATAAAATGATCTAATCGGGTCTCTCTTTGCATTACCCTAGAAGTTTAATAGTGCGTTTTACTCGGCATTTCATGCGCTTTGAGATGCCGCTTACCGCAATACGCTATCTGAAATAGGAGCGACGTAAATTGAACAAATGTGATAGAATTTCCTTGAATTCTTATATTAACCAAAATATAAAATGATCTGATCGGGTCCCTGATTGCCCTATCATAGAAGTTTAATAGTGATAGAATTTCGCTGAATTCTTAAATTAACCATAATATAAAATGATCTAATCGGGTCACTGATTGCCCTATCATAGAAGTTTAATACTGCATTTTACTCGCCATTCCACGCGCTTTAAGTTGCCGCCTAGCCCAGTACGCTATCTGAAATAGGAGCGACGTAAATTGAACAAATGTGATAGAATTTCGCTGAATTCTTATATTAACCAAAATATAAAATGATCTAATCAGGTCTCGGATTGTCCTATCATAGAAGTTTAATAGTGCATTTTACTCGCCATTCCAGGCGCTTTAAGATGCCGCCTAGCCCAGTACGCTATCTGAAATAGGAGGGACGTAAATTGAACAAATGTGATAGAATTTTGCTGAATTCTTAAATTAACCATAATATAAAATGATCTTATCGGATCTCTGTTTGCCCTACCCTAGAAGTTTAATAGTGGATTTTACGCGGCATTCCACGTGCTTTAAGATGCCGCCTAGCCCAGTACGCTATCTGAAATAGGAGGGACGTAAATTGAACAAATGTGATAGAATTTCGCTGAATTCTTATATTAACCGTAATATAAAATGATCTAATCGGGTCTCTGTTTGCCCTACCCTAGAAGTTTAATAGTGAATTTTACTCGCCATTTCATGCGCTTTGAGATGCCGCGTAGCCCAATACGCTATCCGAAATAGGAGCGACGGAAGTTGAACAAATGTGATAGAATTTCGCTGAATTATTTTATTACCCAGAATGTAAAATGATCTAATCGGGTCTCTGTTTGCCCTATCATAGAAGTTTAATAGTGCATTTTACTCGCCATTTCATGTGCTTTGAGGTGCCGCATAGCCCAATACGCTATCTGCAATAGGAGCGATGTAAATTGAAGAAATGTGATAGAATTTCCCTGAATTCTTATATTAACCTTAATGTAAAATGATCTAATCGGGTCTCTGTTTGCCCTACCATAGAAGTCTAATAGTGCATTTCACTCGCCATTTCATGCGCTTTGAGACGCCGCTTAGCCCAATACGCTATCTGAAATAGGAGCGACGTAAATTGAACAAGTGTGATAGAATTTCGCTGAATTCTTAAATTAACCATAATATAAAATGATCTAATCGGGTCTCTGTTTGCCCTACCCTAGAAGTTTAATAGTGCATTTTACTCGCCATTTCATGCGCTTTGAGATGCCGCATAGCCCAATACGCTGTCTGAAATAGGAGCGACGTAAATTGAACAAATGTGATAGAATTTCCGTGAATTCTTATATTAACCTTAATGTAAAATGATCTAATCGGGTCGCTGTTCGCCCTACCATAGAAGTCTAATAGTGCATTTCACTCGCCATTTCATGCGCTTTGAGATGCCGCTTAGCCCAATACGCGATCTGAAATAGGAGCGACGTAAGTTGAACAAATGTGATAGAATTTCGCTGATTTCTTTTATTAGCCATAATGTAAAATGATCTGATCGGATCTCTGTTCGCCCTAGCCTAGAAGTTTAATAGTGCATTATACTCGCCATTTCATGCGCTTTTAGATGCCGCTTAGCCCAGGACGCTATCTGAAATAGGAACGACGTAAATTGAACAAATGTGATAGAATTTCACTGAATTCTTAAATTAACCATAATATAAAATGATCTAATCGGGTCTCTGTTTGCCCTACCGTAGAAGTTTAATAGTGCATTTTACTCGCCATTGCATGAGCTTTGACATGCCGCATAGCCCCATACGCTATCTGAAATAGGAGCGACGTAAATTGAACAAATGTGATAGAATTCCCCTGAATTCTCATATTAACCTTAATGTAAAAGGATCTAATCGGGTCTCTGTTCGCCCTACCCTAGAATTTTAATAGTGCATTTCACTCGCTATTCCACGCGCTTTAAAATGCCGGCTAGCCCAGTAGGCTATCTGAAATAGGAGTGACGTAAATTGAACAAATGTGATAGAATTACGCTTAATTCTTATATTAACCATAATATAAAATGATCTAATCGGGTCTCTCTTTGCATTACCCTAGAAGTTTAATAGTGCGTTTTACTCGGCATTTCATGCGGTTTGAGATGCCGCTTAGCCCAATACGCTATCTGAAATAGGAGCGACGTAAATTGAACAAATGTGATAGAATTTCCTTGAATTCTTATATTAACCAAAATATAAAATGATCTGATCGGGTCCCTGATTGCCCTATCATAGAAGTTTAATAGTGATAGAATTTCGCTGAATTCTTAAATTAACTATAATATAAAATGATCTAATCGGGTCACTGATTGCCCTATCATAGAAGTTTAATACTGCATTTTACTCGCCATTCCACGCGCTTTAAGTTGCCGCCTAGCCCAATACGCTATCTGAAATAGGAGCGACGTAAATTGAACAAATGTGATAGAATTTCGCTGAATTCTTATATTAACCAAAATATAAAATGATCTAATCAGGTCTCGGATTGTCCTATCATAGAAGTTTAATAGTGCATTTTACTCGCCATTCCAGGCGCTTTAAGATGCCGCCTAGCCCAGTACGCTATCTGAAATAGGAGGGACGTAAATTGAACAAATGTGATAGAATTTTGCTGAATTCTTAAATTAACCATAATATAAAATGATCTTATCGGATCTCTGTTTGCCCTACCCTAGAAGTTTAATAGTGGATTTTACGCGGCATTCCACGTTCTTTAAGATGCCGCCTAGCCCAGTACGCTATCTGAAATAGGAGGGACGTAAATTGAACAAATGTGATAGAATTTCGCTGAATTCTTATATTAACCGTAATATAAAATGATCTAATCGGGTCTCTGTTTGCCCTACCCTAGAAGTTTAATAGTGAATTTTACTCGCCATTTCATGCGCTTTGAGATGCCGCGTAGCCCAATACGCTATCCGAAATAGGAGCGACGGAAGTTGAACAAATGTGATAGAATTTCGCTGAATTATTTTATTACCCAGAATGTAAAATGATCTAATCGGGTCTCTGCTTGCCCTATCATAGAAGTTTAATAGTGCATTTTACTCGCCATTTCATGTGCTTTGAGGTGCCGCATAGCCCAATACGCTATCTGGAATAGGAGCGATGTAAATTGAAGAAATGTGATAGAATTTCCCTGAATTCTTATATTAACCTTAATGTAAAATGATCTAATCGGGTCTCTGTTTGCCCTACCATAGAAGTCTAATAGTGCATTTCACTCGCCATTTCATGCGCTTTGAGACGCCGCTTAGCCCAATACGCTATCTGAAATAGGAGCGACGTAAATTGAACAAATGTGATAGAATTTCGCTGAATTCTTAAATTAACCATAATATAAAATGATCTAATCGGGTCTCTGTTTGCCCTACCCTAGAAGTTTAATAGTGCATTTTACTCGCCATTTCATGCGCTTTGAGATGCCGCATAGCCCAATACGCTGTCTGAAATAGGAGCGACGTAAATTGAACAAATGTGATAGAATTTCCGTGAATTCTTATATTAACCTTAATGTAAAATGATCTAATCGGGTCGCTGTTCGCCCTACCATAGAAGTCTAATAGTGCATTTCACTCGCCATTTCATGCGCTTTGAGATGCCGCTTAGCCCAATACGCGATCTGAAATAGGAGCGACGTAAGTTGAACAAATGTGATAGAATTTCGCTGATTTCTTTTATTAGCCATAATGTAAAATGATCTGATCGGATCTCTGTTCGCCCTAGCCTAGAAGTTTAATAGTGCATTATACTCGCCATTTCATGCGCTTTTAGATGCCGCTTAGCACAGGACACTATCTGAAATAGGAACGACGTAAATTGAACAAATGTGATAGAATTTCACTGAATTCTTAAATTAACCATAATATAAAATGATCTAATCGGGTCTCTGTTTGCCCTACCGTAGAAGTTTAATAGTGCATTTTACTCGCCATTGCATGAGCTTTGACATGCCGCATAGCCCCATACGCTATCTGAAATAGGAGCGACGTAAATTGAACAAATGTGATAGAATTCCCCTGAATTCTCATATTAACCTTAATGTAAAAGGATCTAATCGGGTCTCTGTTCGCCCTACCCTAGAATTTTAATAGTGCATTTCACTCGCTATTCCACGCGCTTTAAGATGCCGGCTAGCCCAGTAGGCTATCTGAAATAGGAGTGACGTAAATTGAACAAATGTGATAGAATTACGCTTAATTCTTATATTAACCATAATATAAAATGATCTAATCGGGTCTCTCTTTGCATTACCCTAGAAGTTTAATAGTGCGTTTTACTCGGCATTTCATGCGCTTTGAGATGCCGCTTAGCCCAATACGCTATCTGAAATAGGAGCGACGTAAATTGAACAAATGTGATAGAATTTCCTTGAATTCTTATATTAACCAAAATATAAAATGATCTGATCGGGTCCCTGATTGCCCTATCATAGAAGTTTAATAGTGATAGAATTTCGCTGAATTCTTAAATTAACTATAATATAAAATGATCTAATCGGGTCACTGATTGCCCTATCATAGAAGTTTAATACTGCATTTTACTCGCCATTCCACGCGCTTTAAGTTGCCGCCTAGCCCAGTACGCTATCTGAAATAGGAGCGACGTAAATTGAACAAATGTGATAGAATTTCGCTGAATTCTTATATTAACCAAAATATAAAATGATCTAATCAGGTCTCGGATTGTCCTATCATAGAAGTTTAATAGTGCATTTTACTCGCCATTCCAGGCGCTTTAAGATGCCGCCTAGCCCAGTACGCTATCTGAAATAGGAGGGACGTAAATTGAACAAATGTGATAGAATTTTGCTGAATTCTTAAATTAACCATAATATAAAATGATCTTATCGGATCTCTGTTTGCCCTACCCTAGAAGTTTAATAGTGGATTTTACGCGGCATTCCACGTTCTTTAAGATGCCGCCTAGCCCAGTACGCTATCTGAAATAGGAGGGACGTAAATTGAACAAATGTGATAGAATTTCGCTGAATTCTTATATTAACCGTAATATAAAATGATCTAATCGGGTCTCTGTTTGCCCTACCCTAGAAGTTTAATAGTGAATTTTACTCGCCATTTCATGCGCTTTGAGATGCCGCGTAGCCCAATACGCTATCCGAAATAGGAGCGACGGAAGTTGAACAAATGTGATAGAATTTCGCTGAATTATTTTATTACCCAGAATGTAAAATGACCTAATCGGGTCTCTGTTTGCCCTATCATAGAAGTTTAATAGTGCATTTTACTCGCCATTTCATGTGCTTTGAGGTGCCGCATAGCCCAATACGCTATCTGCAATAGGAGCGATGTAAATTGAAGAAATGTGATAGAATTTCCCTGAATTCTTATATTAACCTTAATGTAAAATGATCTAATCGGGTCTCTGTTTGCCCTACCATAGAAGTCTAATAGTGCATTTCACTCGCCATTTCATGCGCTTTGAGACGCCGCTTAGCCCAATACGCTATCTGAAATAGGAGCGACGTAAATTGAACAAGTGTGATAGAATTTCGCTGAATTCTTAAATTAACCATAATATAAAATGATCTAATCGGGTCTCTGTTTGCCCTACCCTAGAAGTTTAATAGTGCATTTTACTCGCCATTTCATGCGCTTTGAGATGCCGCATAGCCCAATACGCTGTCTGAAATAGGAGCGACGTAAATTGAACAAATGTGATAGAATTTCCGTGAATTCTTATATTAACCTTAATGTAAAATGATCTAATCGGGTCGCTGTTCGCCCTACCATAGAAGTCTAATAGTGCATTTCACTCGCCATTTCATGCGCTTTGAGATGCCGCTTAGCCCAATACGCGATCTGAAATAGGAGCGACGTAAGTTGAACAAATGTGATAGAATTTCGCTGATTTCTTTTATTAGCCATAATGTAAAATGATCTGATCGGATCTCTGTTCGCCCTAGCCTAGAAGTTTAATAGTGCATTATACTCGCCATTTCATGCGCTTTTAGATGCCGCTTAGCCCAGGACGCTATCTGAAATAGGAACGACGTAAATTGAACAAATGTGATAGAATTTCACTGAATTCTTAAATTAACCATAATATAAAATGATCTAATCGGGTCTCTGTTTGCCCTACCGTAGAAGTTTAATAGTGCATTTTACTCGCCATTGCATGAGCTTTGACATGCCGCATAGCCCCATACGCTATCTGAAATAGGAGCGACGTAAATTGAACAAATGTGATAGAATTCCCCTGAATTCTCATATTAACCTTAATGTAAAATGATCTAATCGGGTCTCTGTTCGCCCTACCCTAGAATTTTAATAGTGCATTTCACTCGCTATTCCACGCGCTTTAAAATGCCGGCTAGCCCAGTAGGCTATCTGAAATAGGAGTGACGTAAATTGAACAAATGTGATAGAATTACGCTTAATTCTTATATTAACCGTAATATAAAATGATCTAATCGGGTCTCTCTTTGCATTACCCTAGAAGTTTAATAGTGCGTTTTACTCGGCATTTCATGCGCTTTGAGATGCCGCTTAGCCCAATACGCTATCTGAAATAGGAACGACGTAAATTGAACAAATGTAACAGAATTTTGCTGAATTATTAAATTAACCATAATATAAAATGGTCTAATCGGGTCTCTGATTGCCCTATCATAGAAGTTTAATAGTGCATTTCACTCATCATTTCATGCGCTTTGAGATGCCGCTTAGCCCAATACGCTATCTGAAATAGGAGCGACGTAAATTGAACAAATGTGATAGAATTTCCTTGAATTCTTATATTAACCAAAATATAAAATGATCTGATCGGGTCCCTGATTGCCCTATCATAGAAGTTTAATAGTGATAGAATTTCGCTGAATTCTTAAATTAACTATAATATAAAATGATCTAATCGGGTCACTGATTGCCCTATCATAGAAGTTTAATACTGCATTTTACTCGCCATTCCACGCGCTTAAAGTTGCCGCCTAGCCCAGTACGCTATCTGAAATAGGAGCGACGTAAATTGAACAAATGTGATAGAATTTCGCTGAATTCTTATATTAACCAAAATATAAAATGATCTAATCAGGTCTCGGATTGTCCTATCATAGAAGTTTAATAGAGCATTTTACTCGCCATTCCAGGCGCTTTAAGATGCCGCCTAGCCCAGTACGCTATCTGGAATAGGAGGGACGTAAATTGAACAAATGTGATAGAATTTTGCTGAATTCTTATATTAACCGTAATATAAAATGATCTAATCGGGTCTCTGTTTGCCCTACCCTAGAAGTTTAATAGTGAATTTTACTCGCCATTTCATGCGCTTTGAGATGCCGCGTAGCCCAATACGCTATCCGAAATAGGAGCGACGGAAGTTGAACAAATGTGATAGAATTTCGCTGAATTATTTTATTACCCAGAATGTAAAATGATCTAATCGGGTCTCTGTTTGCCCTATCATAGAAGTTTAATAGTGCATTTTACTCGCCATTTCATGTGCTTTGAGGTGCCGCATAGCCCAATACGCTATCTGAAATAGGAACGACGTAAATTGAACAAATGTGATAGAATTTTGCTGAATTATTAAATTAACCATAATATAAAATGGTCTAATCGGGTCTCTGATTGCCCTATCATAGAAGTTTAATAGTGCATTTCACTCATCATTTCATGCGCTTTGAGATGCCGCTTACCCCAATACGCTATCTGAAATAGGACCGACGTAAATTGAACAAATGTGATAGAATTTCCTTGAATTCTTATATTAACCAAAATATAAAATGATCTGATCGGGTCCCTGATTGCCCTATCATAGAAGTTTAATAGTGATAGAATTTCGCTGAATTCTTAAATTAACTATAATATAAAATGATCTAATTGGGTCACTGATTGGCCTATCATAGAAGTTTAATACTGCATTTTACTCGCCATTCCACGCGCTTTAAGTTGCCGCCTAGCCCAGTACGCTATCTGAAATAGGAGCGACGTAAATTGAACAAATGTGATAGAATTTCGCTGAATTCTTATATTAACCAAAATATAAAATGATCTAATCAGGTCTCGGATTGTCCTATCATAGAAGTTTAATAGTGCATTTTACTCGCCATTCCAGGCGCTTTAAGATGCCGCCTAGCCCAGTACGCTATCTGAAATAGGAGGGACGTAAATTGAACAAATGTGATAGAATTTTGCTGAATTCTTAAATTAACCATAATATAAAATGATCTTATCGGGTCTCTGTTTGCCCTACCCTAGAAGTTTAATAGTGGATTTTACGCGGCATTCCACGCGCTTTAAGATGCCGCCTAGCCCAGTACGCTATCTGAAATAGGAGGGACGTAAATTGAACAAATGTGATAGAATTTCGCTGAATTCTTATATTAACCGTAATATAAAATGATCTAATCGGGTCTCTGTTTGCCCTACCCTAGAAGTTTAATAGTGAATTTTACTCGCCATTTCATGCGCTTTGAGATGCCGCGTAGCCCAATACGCTATCCGAAATAGGAGCGACGGAAGTTGAACAAATGTGGTAGAATTTCGCTGAATTATTTTATTACCCAGAATGTAAAATGATCTAATCGGGTCTCTGTTTGCCCTATCATAGAAGTTTAATAGTGCATTTTACTCGCCATTTCATGTGCTTTGAGGTGCCGCATAGCCCAATACGCTATCTGGAATAGGAGCGACGTAAATTGAAGAAATGTGATAGAATTTCCCTGAATTCTTGTATTAACCTTAATGTAAAATGATCTAATCGGGTCTCTGTTTGCCCTACCATAGAAGTCTAATAGTGCATTTCACTCGCCATTTCATGCGCTTTGAGACGCCGCTTAGCCCAGTACGCTATCTGAAATAGGAGCGACGTAAATTGAACAAGTGTGATAGAATTTCGCTGAATTCTTAAATTAACCATAATATAAAATGATCTAATCGGGTCTCTGTTTGCCCTACCCTAGAAGTTTAATAGTGCATTTCACTCGCCATTTCATGCGCTTTGAGATGCCGCATAGCCCAATACGCTGTCTGAAATAGGAGCGACGTAAATTGAACAAATGTGATAGAATTTCCGTGAATTCTTATATTAACCTTAATGTAAAATGATCTAATCGGGTCGCTGTTCGCCCTACCATAGAAGTCTAATAGTGCATTTCACTCGCCATTTCATGCGCTTTGAGATGCCGCTTAGCCCAATACGCGATCTGAAATAGGAGCGACGTAAGTTGAACAAATGTGATAGAATTTCGCTGATTTCTTTTATTAGCCATAATGTAAAATGATCTGATCGGATCTCTGTTCGCCCTAGCCTAGAAGTTTAATAGTGCATTATACTCGCCATTTCATGCGCTTTTAGATGCCGCTTAGCCCAGGACGCTATCTGAAATATAAACGACGTAAATTGAACAAATGTGATAGAATTTCACTGAATTCTTAAATTAACCATAATATAAAATGATCTAATCGGGTCTCTGTTTGCCCTACCGTAGAAGTTTAATAGTGCATTTTACTCGCCATTGCATGAGCTTTGACATGCCGCATAGCCCAATACGCTATCTGAAATAGGAGCGACGTAAATTGAACAAATGTGATAGAATTCCCCTGAATTCTCATATTAACCTTAATGTAAAATGATCTAATCGGGTCTCTGTTCGCCCTACCCTAGAATTTTAATAGTGCATTTCACTCGCTATTCCACGCGCTTTAAAATGCCGGCTAGCCCAGTAGGCTATCTGAAATAGGAGTGACGTAAATTGAACAAATGTGATAGAATTACGCTTAATTCTTATATTAACCATAATATAAAATGATCTAATCGGGTCTCTCTTTGCATTACCCTAGAAGTTTAATAGTGCGTTTTACACGGCATTTCATGCGCTTTGAGATGCCGCTTAGCCCAATACGCTATCTGAAATAGGAACGACGTAAATTGAACAAATGTGATAGAATTTTGCTGAATTATTAAATTAACCATAATATAAAATGGTCTAATCGGGTCTCTGATTGCCCTATCATAGAAGTTTAATAGTGCATTTCACTCATCATTTCATGCGCTTTGAGATGCCGCTTAGCCCAATACGCTATCTGAAATAGGAGCGACGTAAATTGAACAAATGTGATAGAATTTCCTTGAATTCTTATATTAACCAAAATATAAAATGATCTGATCGGGTCCCTGATTGCCCTATCATAGAAGTTTAATAGTGATAGAATTTCGCTGAATTCTTAAATTAACTATAATATAAAATGATCTAATCGGGTCACTGATTGCCCTATCATAGAAGTTTAATACTGCATTTTACTCGCCACTCCACGCGCTTTAAGTTGCCGTCTAGCCCAGTACGCTATCTGAAATAGGAGCGACGTAAATTGAACAAATGTGATAGAATTTCGCTGAATTCTTATATTAACCAAAATATAAAATGATCTAATCAGGTCTCGGATTGTCCTATCATAGAAGTTTAATAGTGCATTTTACTCGCCATTCCAGGCGCTTTAAGATGCCGCCTAGCCCAGTACGCTATCTGAAATAGGAGGGACGTAAATTGAACAAATGTGATAGAATTTTGCTGAATTCTTAAATTAACCATAATATAAAATGATCTTATCGGATCTCTGTTTGCCCTACCCTAGAAGTTTAATAGTGGATTTTACGCGGCATTCCACGTTCTTTAAGATGCCGCCTAGCCCAGTACGCTATCTGAAATAGGAGGGACGTAAATTGAACAAATGTGATAGAATTTCGCTGAATTCTTATATTAACCGTAATATAAAATGATCTAATCGGGTCTCTGTTTGCCCTACCCTAGAAGTTTAATAGTGAATTTTACTCGCCATTTCATGCGCTTTGAGATGCCGCGTAGCCCAATACGCTATCCGAAATAGGAGCGACGGAAGTTGAACAAATGTGATAGAATTTCGTTGAATTATTTTATTACCCAGAATGTAAAATGATCTAATCGGGTCTCTGTTTGCCCTATCATAGAAGTTTAATAGTGCATTTTACTCGCCATTTCATGTGCTTTGAGGTGCCGCATAGCCCAATACGCTATCTGGAATAGGAGCGATGTAAATTGAAGAAATGTGATAGAATTTCCCTGAATTCTTATATTAACCTTAATGTAAAATGATCTAATCGGGTCTCTGTTTGCCCTACCATAGAAGTCTAATAGTGCATTTCACTCGCCATTTCATGCGCTTTGAGACGCCGCTTAGCCCAATACGCTATCTGAAATAGGAGCGACGTAAATTGAACAAGTGTGATAGAATTTCGCTGAATTCTTAAATTAACCATAATATAAAATGATCTAATCGGGTCTCTGTTTGCCCTACCCTAGAAGTTTAATAGTGCATTTTACTCGCCATTTCATGCGCTTTGAGATGCCGCATAGCCCAATACGCTGTCTGAAATAGGAGCGACGTAAATTGAACAAATTGTGATAGAATTTCCGTGAATTCTTATATTAACCTTAATGTAAAATGATCTAATCGGGTCGCTGTTCGCCCTACCATAGAAGTCTAATAGTGCATTTCACTCGCCATTTCATGCGCTTTGAGATGCCGCTTAGCCCAATACGCGATCTGAAATAGGAGCGACGTAAGTTGAACAAATGTGATAGAATTTCGCTGATTTCTTTTATTAGCCATAATGTAAAATGATCTGATCGGATCTCTGTTCGCCCTAGCCTAGAAGTTTAATAGTGCATTATACTCGCCATTTCATGCGCTTTTAGATGCCGCTTAGCCCAGGACACTATCTGAAATAGGAACGACGTAAATTGAACAAATGTGATAGAATTTCACTGAATTCTTAAATTAACCATAATATAAAATGATCTAATCGGGTCTCTGTTTGCCCTACCGTAGAAGTTTAATAGTGCATTTTACTCGCCATTGCATGAGCTTTGACATGCCGCATAGCCCCATACGCTATCTGAAATAGGAGCGACGTAAATTGAACAAATGTGATAGAATTCCCCTGAATTCTCATATTAACCTTAATGTAAAATGATCTAATCGGGTCTCTGTTCGCCCTACCCTAGAATTTTAATAGTGCATTTCACTCGCTATTCCACGCGCTTTAAAATGCCGGCTAGCCCAGTAGGCTATCTGAAATAGGAGTGACGTAAATTGAACAAATGTGATAGAATTACGCTTAATTCTTATATTAACCATAATATAAAATGATCTAATCGGGTCTCTCTTTGCATTACCCTAGAAGTTTAATAGTGCGTTTTACTCGGCATTTCATGCGCTTTGAGATGCCGCTTAGCCCAATACGCTATCTGAAATAGGAACGACGTAAATTGAACAAATGTAACAGAATTTTGCTGAATTATTAAATTAACCATAATATAAAATGGTCTAATCGGGTCTCTGATTGCCCTATCATAGAAGTTTAATAGTGCATTTCACTCATCATTTCATGCGCTTTGAGATGCCGCTTAGCCCAATACGCTATCTGAAATAGGAGCGACGTAAATTGAACAAATGTGATAGAATTTCCTTGAATTCTTATATTAACCAAAATATAAAATGATCTGATCGGGTCCCTGAT
Organism: Macropis europaea; assembly: GCA_916610135.2. Lineage (NCBI taxonomy): Eukaryota > Metazoa > Arthropoda > Insecta > Hymenoptera > Melittidae > Macropis > Macropis europaea. The sequence goes on along the minus strand of CAKAJE020001725.1, from coordinate 63,231 downwards.
TGCCCTATCATAGAAGTTTAATAGTGATAGAATTTCGCTGAATTCTTAAATTAACTATAATATAAAATGATCTAATCGGGTCACTGATTGCCCTATCATAGAAGTTTAATACTGCATTTTACTCGCCATTCCACGCGCTTAAAGTTGCCGCCTAGCCCAGTACGCTATCTGAAATAGGAGCGACGTAAATTGAACAAATGTGATAGAATTTCGCTGAATTCTTATATTAACCAAAATATAAAATGATCTAATCAGGTCTCGGATTGTCCTATCATAGAAGTTTAATAGAGCATTTTACTCGCCATTCCAGGCGCTTTAAGATGCCGCCTAGCCCAGTACGCTATCTGGAATAGGAGGGACGTAAATTGAACAAATGTGATAGAATTTTGCTGAATTCTTATATTAACCGTAATATAAAATGATCTAATCGGGTCTCTGTTTGCCCTACCCTAGAAGTTTAATAGTGAATTTTACTCGCCATTTCATGCGCTTTGAGATGCCGCGTAGCCCAATACGCTATCCGAAATAGGAGCGACGGAAGTTGAACAAATGTGATAGAATTTCGCTGAATTATTTTATTACCCAGAATGTAAAATGATCTAATCGGGTCTCTGTTTGCCCTATCATAGAAGTTTAATAGTGCATTTTACTCGCCATTTCATGTGCTTTGAGGTGCCGCATAGCCCAATACGCTATCTGAAATAGGAACGACGTAAATTGAACAAATGTGATAGAATTTTGCTGAATTATTAAATTAACCATAATATAAAATGGTCTAATCGGGTCTCTGATTGCCCTATCATAGAAGTTTAATAGTGCATTTCACTCATCATTTCATGCGCTTTGAGATGCCGCTTACCCCAATACGCTATCTGAAATAGGAGCGACGTAAATTGAACAAATGTGTAGATTTTCGCGGAATTCTTAAATTAACCATAATATAAAATGATCTAATCGGGTCTCTGTTTGCCTTGTCCTAGAAGTTTAATAGTGCATTATACTCGCCATTTCATGCGCTTTTAGATGCCGCCTAGCCCAGTACGCTATCTGAAATGGGAGCGACGTAAGTTGAACAAATGTGTTAGAATTACGCTGAATTCTTATAATAAGCGTAATATAAAATGATCTAATTGGGTCTCTGTTTGCCTTATCCTAGAAGTTTAATAGTGCATTATACTCGCCATTTCATGCGCTTTTAGATGCCGCTTAGCCCAGGACGCTATCTGAAATGGGATCGACGTAAATTGAACAAATGTGATAGAATTTCGCTGAATTCTTATATTAACCGTAATATAAAATGATCTAATCGGGTCTCTGTTTGCCCTACCCTAGAAGCTTAATAGTGAATTTTACTCGCCATTTCATGCGCTTTGAGATGCCGCGTAGCCCAATACGCTATCCGAAATAGGAGCGACGGAAGTTGAACAAATGTGATAGAATTTCGCTGAATTATTTTATTACCCAGAATGTAAAATGATCTAATCGGGTCTCTGTTTGCCCTATCATAGAAGTTTAATAGTGCATTTTACTCGCCATTTCATGTGCTTTGAGGTGCCGCATAGCCCAATACGCTATCTGGAATAGGAGCGATGTAAATTGAAGAAATGTGATAGAATTTCCCTGAATTCTTATATTAACCTTAATGTAAAATGATCTAATCGGGTCTCTGTTTGCCCTACCATAGAAGTCTAATAGTGCATTTCACTCGCCATTTCATGCGCTTTGAGATGCCGCTTAGCCCAATACGCTATCTGAAATAGGAACGACGTAAATTGAACAAATGTGATAGAATTTTGCTGAATTATTAAATTAACCATAATATAAAATGGTCTAATCGGGTCTCTGATTGCCCTATCATAGAAGTTTAATAGTGCATTTCACTCATCATTTCATGCGCTTTGAGATGCCGCTTACCCCAATACGCTATCTGAAATAGGAGCGACGTAAATTGAACAAATGTGATAGAATTTCCTTGAATTCTTATATTAACCAAAATATAAAATGATCTGATCGGGTCCCTGATTGCCCTATCATAGAAGTTTAATAGTGATAGAATTTCGCTGAATTCTTAAATTAACTATAATATAAAATGATCTAATTGGGTCACTGATTGGCCTATCATAGAAGTTTAATACTGCATTTTACTCGCCATTCCACGCGCTTTAAGTTGCCGCCTAGCCCAGTACGCTATCTGAAATAGGAGCGACGTAAATTGAACAAATGTGATAGAATTTCGCTGAATTCTTATATTAACCAAAATATAAAATGATCTAATCAGGTCTCGGATTGTCCTATCATAGAAGTTTAATAGTGCATTTTACTCGCCATTCCAGGCGCTTTAAGATGCCGCCTAGCCCAGTACGCTATCTGAAATAGGAGGGACGTAAATTGAACAAATGTGATAGAATTTTGCTGAATTCTTAAATTAACCATAATATAAAATGATCTTATCGGGTCTCTGTTTGCCCTACCCTAGAAGTTTAATAGTGGATTTTACGCGGCATTCCACGCGCTTTAAGATGCCGCCTAGCCCAGTACGCTATCTGAAATAGGAGGGACGTAAATTGAACAAATGTGATAGAATTTCGCTGAATTCTTATATTAACCGTAATATAAAATGATCTAATCGGGTCTCTGTTTGCCCTACCCTAGAAGTTTAATAGTGAATTTTACTCGCCATTTCATGCGCTTTGAGATGCCGCGTAGCCCAATACGCTATCCGAAATAGGAGCGACGGAAGTTGAACAAATGTGGTAGAATTTCGCTGAATTATTTTATTACCCAGAATGTAAAATGATCTAATCGGGTCTCTGTTTGCCCTATCATAGAAGTTTAATAGTGCATTTTACTCGCCATTTCATGTGCTTTGAGGTGCCGCATAGCCCAATACGCTATCTGGAATAGGAGCGACGTAAATTGAAGAAATGTGATAGAATTTCCCTGAATTCTTATATTAACCTTAATGTAAAATGATCTAATCGGGTCTCTGTTTGCCCTACCATAGAAGTCTAATAGTGCATTTCACTCGCCATTTCATGCGCTTTGAGACGCCGCTTAGCCCAGTACGCTATCTGAAATAGGAGCGACGTAAATTGAACAAGTGTGATAGAATTTCGCTGAATTCTTAAATTAACCATAATATAAAATGATCTAATCGGGTCTCTGTTTGCCCTACCCTAGAAGTTTAATAGTGCATTTTACTCGCCATTTCATGCGCTTTGAGATGCCGCATAGCCCAATACGCTGTCTGAAATAGGAGCGACGTAAATTGAACAAATGTGATAGAATTTCCGTGAATTCTTATATTAACCTTAATGTAAAATGATCTAATCGGGTCGCTGTTCGCCCTACCATAGAAGTCTAATAGTGCATTTCACTCGCCATTTCATGCGCTTTGAGATGCCGCTTAGCCCAATACGCGATCTGAAATAGGAGCGACGTAAGTTGAACAAATGTGATAGAATTTCGCTGATTTCTTTTATTAGCCATAATGTAAAATGATCTGATCGGATCTCTGTTCGCCCTAGCCTAGAAGTTTAATAGTGCATTATACTCGCCATTTCATGCGCTTTTAGATGCCGCTTAGCCCAGGACGCTATCTGAAATATAAACGACGTAAATTGAACAAATGTGTAGATTTTCGCGGAATTCTTAAATTAACCATAATATAAAATGATCTAATCGGGTCTCTGTTTGCCTTGTCCTAGAAGTTTAATAGTGCATTATACACGCCATTTCATGCGCTTTTAGATGCCGCCTAGCCCAGTACGCTATCTGAAATGGGAGCGACGTAAGTTGAACAAATGTGTTAGAATTACGCTGAATTCTTATAATAAGCGTAATATAAAATGATCTAATTGGGTCTCTGTTTGCCTTATCCTAGAAGTTTAATAGTGCATTATACTCGCCATTTCATGCGCTTTTAGATGCCGCTTAGCCCAGGACGCTATCTGAAATGGGATCGACGTAAATTGAACAAATGTGATAGAATTTCGCTGAATTCTTATATTAACCGTAATATAAAATGATCTAATCGGGTCTCTGTTTGCCCTACCCTAGAAGCTTAATAGTGAATTTTACTCGCCATTTCATGCGCTTTGAGATGCCGCGTAGCCCAATACGCTATCCGAAATAGGAGCGACGGAAGTTGAACAAATGTGATAGAATTTCGCTGAATTATTTTATTACCCAGAATGTAAAATGATCTAATCGGGTCTCTGTTTGCCCTATCATAGAAGTTTAATAGTGCATTTTACTCGCCATTTCATGTGCTTTGAGGTGCCGCATAGCCCAATACGCTATCTGGAATAGGAGCGATGTAAATTGAAGAAATGTGATAGAATTTCCCTGAATTCTTATATTAACCTTAATGTAAAATGATCTAATCGGGTCTCTGTTTGCCCTACCATAGAAGTCTAATAGTGCATTTCACTCGCCATTTCATGCGCTTTGAGATGCCGCTTAGCCCAATACGCTATCTGAAATAGGAACGACGTAAATTGAACAAATGTGATAGAATTTTGCTGAATTATTAAATTAACCATAATATAAAATGGTCTAATCGGGTCTCTGATTGCCCTATCATAGAAGTTTAATAGTGCATTTCACTCATCATTTCATGCGCTTTGAGATGCCGCTTACCCCAATACGCTATCTGAAATAGGAGCGACGTAAATTGAACAAATGTGATAGAATTTCCTTGAATTCTTATATTAACCAAAATATAAAATGATCTGATCGGGTCCCTGATTGCCCTATCATAGAAGTTTAATAGTGATAGAATTTCGCTGAATTCTTAAATTAACTATAATATAAAATGATCTAATTGGGTCACTGATTGGCCTATCATAGAAGTTTAATACTGCATTTTACTCGCCATTCCACGCGCTTTAAGTTGCCGCCTAGCCCAGTACGCTATCTGAAATAGGAGCGACGTAAATTGAACAAATGTGATAGAATTTCGCTGAATTCTTATATTAACCAAAATATAAAATGATCTAATCAGGTCTCGGATTGTCCTATCATAGAAGTTTAATAGTGCATTTTACTCGCCATTCCAGGCGCTTTAAGATGCCGCCTAGCCCAGTACGCTATCTGAAATAGGAGGGACGTAAATTGAACAAATGTGATAGAATTTTGCTGAATTCTTAAATTAACCATAATATAAAATGATCTAATCGGGTCTCTGTTTGCCCTACCCTAGAAGTTTAATAGTGAATTTTACTCGCCATTTCATGCGCTTTGAGATGCCGCGTAGCCCAATACGCTATCCGAAATAGGAGCGACGGAAGTTGAACAAATGTGGTAGAATTTCGCTGAATTATTTTATTACCCAGAATGTAAAATGATCTAATCGGGTCTCTGTTTGCCCTATCATAGAAGTTTAATAGTGCATTTTACTCGCCATTTCATGTGCTTTGAGGTGCCGCATAGCCCAATACGCTATCTGGAATAGGAGCGACGTAAATTGAAGAAATGTGATAGAATTTCCCTGAATTCTTATATTAACCTTAATGTAAAATGATCTAATCGGGTCTCTGTTTGCCCTACCATAGAAGTCTAATAGTGCATTTCACTCGCCATTTCATGCGCTTTGAGACGCCGCTTAGCCCAGTACGCTATCTGAAATAGGAGCGACGTAAATTGAACAAGTGTGATAGAATTTCGCTGAATTCTTAAATTAACCATAATATAAAATGATCTAATCGGGTCTCTGTTTGCCCTACCCTAGAAGTTTAATAGTGCATTTTACTCGCCATTTCATGCGCTTTGAGATGCCGCATAGCCCAATACGCTGTCTGAAATAGGAGCGACGTAAATTGAACAAATGTGATAGAATTTCCGTGAATTCTTATATTAACCTTAATGTAAAATGATCTAATCGGGTCGCTGTTCGCCCTACCATAGAAGTCTAATAGTGCATTTCACTCGCCATTTCATGCGCTTTGAGATGCCGCTTAGCCCAATACGCGATCTGAAATAGGAGCGACGTAAGTTGAACAAATGTGATAGAATTTCGCTGAATTCTTTTATTAGCCATAATGTAAAATGATCTGATCGGATCTCTGTTCGCCCTAGCCTAGAAGTTTAATAGTGCATTATACTCGCCATTTCATGCGCTTTTAGATGCCGCTTAGCCCAGGACGCTATCTGAAATATAAACGACGTAAATTGAACAAATGTGATAGAATTTCACTGAATTCTTAAATTAACCATAATATAAAATGATCTAATCGGGTCTCTGTTTGCCCTACCGTAGAAGTTTAATAGTGCATTTTACTCGCCATTGCATGAGCTTTGAGATGCCGCATAGCCCAATACGCTATCTGAAATAGGAGCGACGTAAATTGAACAAATGTGATAGAATTCCCCTGAATTCTCATATTAACCTTAATGTAAAATGATCTAATCGGGTCTCTGTTCGCCCTACCCTAGAATTTTAATAGTGCATTTCACTCGCTATTCCACGCGCTTTAAAATGCCGGCTAGCCCAGTAGGCTATCTGAAATAGGAGTGACGTAAATTGAACAAATGTGATAGAATTACGCTTAATTCTTATATTAACCATAATATAAAATGATCTAATCGGGTCTCTCTTTGCATTACCCTAGAAGTTTAATAGTGCGTTTTACACGGCATTTCATGCGCTTTGAGATGCCGCTTAGCCCAATACGCTATCTGAAATAGGAACGACGTAAATTGAACAAATGTGATAGAATTTTGCTGAATTATTAAATTAACCATAATATAAAATGGTCTAATCGGGTCTCTGATTGCCCTATCATAGAAGTTTAATAGTGCATTTCACTCATCATTTCATGCGCTTTGAGATGCCGCTTAGCCCAATACGCTATCTGAAATAGGAGCGACGTAAATTGAACAAATGTGATAGAATTTCCTTGAATTCTTATATTAACCAAAATATAAAATGATCTGATCGGGTCCCTGATTGCCCTATCATAGAAGTTTAATAGTGATAGAATTTCGCTGAATTCTTAAATTAACTATAATATAAAATGATCTAATCGGGTCACTGATTGCCCTATCATAGAAGTTTAATACTGCATTTTACTCGCCACTCCACGCGCTTTAAGTTGCCGTCTAGCCCAGTACGCTATCTGAAATAGGAGCGACGTAAATTGAACAAATGTGATAGAATTTCGCTGAATTCTTATATTAACCAAAATATAAAATGATCTAATCAGGTCTCGGATTGTCCTATCATAGAAGTTTAATAGTGCATTTTACTCGCCATTCCAGGCGCTTTAAGATGCCGCCTAGCCCAGTACGCTATCTGAAATAGGAAGGACGTAAATTGAACAAATGTGATAGAATTTTGCTGAATTCTTAAATTAACCATAATATAAAATGATCTTATCGGGTCTCTGTTTGCCCTACCCTAGAAGTTTAATAGTGGATTTTACGCGGCATTCCACGCGCTTTAGGATGCCGCCTAGCCCAGTACGCTATCTGAAATAGGAGGGACGTAAATTGAACAAATGTGATAGAATTTCGCTGAATTCTTATATTAACCGTAATATAAAATGATCTAATCGGGTCTCTGTTTGCCCTACCCTAGAAGTTTAATAGTGAATTTTACTCGCCATTTCATGCGCTTTGAGATGCCGCGTAGCCCAATACGCTATCCGAAATAGGAGCGACGGAAGTTGAACAAATGTGATAGAATTTCGCTGAATTATTTTATTACCCAGAATGTAAAATGATCTAATCGGGTCTCTGTTTGCCCTATCATAGAAGTTTAATAGTGCATTTTACTCGCCATTTCATGTGCTTTGAGGTGCCGCATAGCCCAATACGCTATCTGGAATAGGAGCGACGTAAATTGAAGAAATGTGATAGAATTTCCCTGAATTCTTATATTAACCTTAATGTAAAATGATCTAATCGGGTCTCTGTTTGCCGTACCATAGAAGTCTAATAGTGCATTTCACTCGCCATTTCATGTGCTTTGAGACGCCGCTTAGCCCAATACGCTATCTGAAATAGGAGCGACGTAAATTGAACAAGTGTGATAGAATTTCGCTGAATTCTTAAATTAACCATAATATAAAATGATCTAATCGGGTCTCTGTTTGCCCTACCCTAGAAGTTTAATAGTGCATTTTACTCGCCATTTCATGCGCTTTGAGATGCCGCATAGCCCAATACGCTGTCTGAAATAGGAGCGACGTAAATTGAACAAATGTGATAGAATTTCCGTGAATTCTTATATTAACCTTAATGTAAAATGATCTAATCGGGTCGCTGTTCGCCCTACCATAGAAGTCTAATAGTGCATTTCACTCGCCATTTCATGCGCTTTGAGATGCCGCTTAGCCCAATACGCGATCTGAAATAGGAGCGACGTAAGTTGAACAAATGTGATAGAATTTCGCTGATTTCTTTTATTAGCCATAATGTAAAATGATCTGATCGGATCTCTGTTCGCCCTAGCCTAGAAGTTTAATAGTGCATTATACTCGCCATTTCATGCGCTTTTGGATGCCGCTTAGCCCAGGACGCTATCTGAAATAGGAACGACGTAAATTGAACAAATGTGATAGAATTTTGCTGAATTATTAAATTAACCATAATATAAAATGATCTTATCGGGTCTCTGTTTGCCCTACCCTAGAAGTTTAATAGTGGATTTTACGCGGCATTCCACGCGCTTTAAGGTGCCGCCTAGCCCAGTACGCTATCTGAAATAGGAGCGACCTAAATTGAACGAATGTGATAGAATTTTGCTGAATTCTTAAATTAACCATAATATAAAATGATCTAATCGGGTCTCTGCTTGCCCTACCCTAGATGTTTAATAGAGCATTTTCCTCGTCATTTCATGCGCTTTGAGATGCCGCTTTGCCCAATCCGCTATCTGTAATAGGGGCGATATAAATTGAACAAATGTGATAGAATTTCGCTGAATTCTTTTATTAACCATAACGTAAAATGATCTGATCGGGTCTCTGTTCGCCCTAGCCTAGAACTTTAATAGTGCATTTTATTCGACATTTCATACGCTTTGAGATGCTGCTTAGCCCAATACGCTATTTGAAATAGGAGCGACGTAAGTTGAACAAATGTGATAGAATTTCGCTGAATTCTTATATTAACCAAAATATAAAATGATCTAATCGGGTCTCTGATTGCCCTATCATAGAAGTTTAATAGTGCACTTCACTCGCCATTCCACGCGCTTTAAGATGCCGCCTAGCCCAGTACGCTATCTGAAATAGGAGCGACCTAAATTGAACGAATGTGATAGAATTTTGCTGAACTCTTAAATTAACCATAATATAAAATGATCTACTCGGGTCTCTGTTTGCCCTACCCTAGAAGTTTAATAGTGCATTTTGCTCGCCATTTCATGCGCTTTGAGATGCCGGTTAGCCCAGTACGCTATCTGAAATAGGAGCGACACAAATTGAACGAATGTGATAGAATTTTGCTGAATTCTTAAATTTACCATAATATAAAATGATCTAATCGGGTCTCTGTTTGCCCTATCATAGAAGTTTAATAGTGCATTTTACTCGCCATTTCGTGTGCTTTGAGGTGCCGCATAGCCCAATACGCTATCTGGAATAGGAGCGACGTAAATTGAACAAATGTGACAGAATTTCCCTGAATTCTTATATTAACCTTAATGTAAAATGATCTAATCGGGTCTCTGTTTGCCCTACCATAGAAGTCTAATAGTGCATTTCACTCGCCATTTCATGCGCTTTGAGATGCCGCTTAGCCCAATACGCTATCTGAAATAGGAGCGACGTAAGTTGAACAAATGTGATAGAATTTCGCTGATATCTTTTATTAGCCATAATGTAAAATGATCTGATCGGATCTCTGTTCGCCCTAGCCTAGAAGTTTATTAGTGCATTTTACTCGCCATTTCATGCGCTTTGAGAGGCCGCTTAGCCCAATACGCTATCTGAAATAGGAGCGACGTAAATTGAACAAATGTGTAGATTTTCGCGGAATTCTTAAATTAACCATAATATAAAATGATCTAATCGGGTCTCTGTTTGCCTTGTCCTAGAAGTTTAATAGTGCATTATACTCGCCATTTCATGCGCTTTTAGATGCCGCCTAGCCCAGTACGCTATCTGAAATGGGAGCGACGTAAGTTGAACAAATGTGTTAGAATTACGCTGAATTCTTATAATAAGCGTAATATAAAATGATCTAATTGGGTCTCTGTTTGCCTTATCCTAGAAGTTTAATAGTGCATTATACTCGCCATTTCATGCGCTTTTAGATGCCGCTTAGCCCAGGACGCTATCTGAAATGGGATCGACGTAAATTGAACAAATGTGATAGAATTTCACTGAATTCTTAAATTAACCATAATATAAAATGATCTAATCGGGTCTCTGTTTGCCCAACCGTAGAAGTTTAATAGTGCATTTTACTCGCCATTGCATGTGCTTTGAGATGCCGCATAGCCCAATACGCTATCTGAAATAGGAGCGACGTAAATTGAACAAATGTGATAGAATTCCCCTGAATTCTCATATTAACCTTAATGTAAAATGATCTAATCGGGTCTCTGTTCGCCCTACCATAGAATTTTAATAGTGCATTTCACTCGCTATTCCACGCGCTTTAAGATGCCGGCTAGCCAAGTAGGCTATCTGAAATAGGAGCGACGTAAATTGAACAAATGTGATAGGATTTCGCTGAATTCTTATATTAACCAAAATATAAAATGATCTAATCGGGTCACTGATTGCCCTATCATAGAAGGCTAATAGTGCATTTTACTCGCTATTCCACGCGCTTTAATCTGCAGGCTAGCCCAGTAGGCTATCTGAAATAGGAGTGACGTAAATTGAACAAATGTCATAGAATTACGCTTAATTCTTATATTAACCGTAATATAAAATGATCTAATCGGGTCTCCCTTTCCCTTACCCTACAAGTTTAATAGTGCACTTCACTCGTCATTTCATGCGCTTTGAGATGCCGCTCAGCCCAATACGCTATCTGAAATAGGAGCGACGTAAATTTAACAAATGTGACAGAATTTCGCCGAATTCTTTTATTAACCATAATGTAAAATGATCTAATCGGGTCTCTGTTCGCCCTAGCCTAGAAGTTTAATAGTGCATTTTATTCGCCATTTCATGCGCTTTGAGATGCCGCTTAGACTAATTCGCTATCTGAAATATCAGCGACGTAAATTGAACAAATGTGATAGAATTTCGCTGAATTCTTATATTAACCTTAATGTAAAATGATCTAAGCGGGTCTCTGTTCGCCCTACCCTAGAAGTTTAATGGTGCATTTCTCTCGTCATTTCATGCGCTTTGAGCTGCCGCTTAGCCCTATAAGCTATCTGAAATAGGAGCGATGTAAATTGAATAAATGTGACAGAATTTTGCTGAATTCTTTTATTAACCATAATGTAAAATGATCTAATCGGGTCTCTGTTCGTCCTTGCCTAGAAGTTTAATAGTGCATTTTATTCGCCATTTCATGCGCTTTGAGAAGCCGCTTAGCCCAATACGCTATCTGGAATATGAGCGACGTAAATTGAACAAATGTGATAGAATTTCCCTGAAATATTATATTAAATAAAATATAAAATGATCTAATCGGGTCTCGGATTGCCCTATCATAGAAGTTTAGTCGTGCATTTTACTCGCCTTTCCACGCGCTTTAAGATGCCGGCTAGCTCAGTAGGCTATCTGAAATAGGAGTGACGTAAATTGAACAAATGTGATAGAATTTTGCTGAATTATTAAATTAACCATAATATAAAATGATCTAATCGGGTCTCTGATTGCCCTATCATAGAAGTTTAATAGTGCATTTCACTCATCATTTCATGCGCTTTGAGATGCCGCTTAGCCCAATACGCTATCTGAAATAGGAGCGACGTAAATTGAACAAATGTGATAGAATTTCCCTGAAATCTTATATTAAACAAAATATAAAATGATCTAATCGGGACTCCGATTGCCCTATCATAGAAGATTAGTACTGCATTTTACTCGCCATTCCACGCGCTTTAAGCTGCCGCCTAGCCCAGCACGCTATCTGAAATAGGAGCGACGTAAGATGAACAAATGTGATAGAATTACGGTTAATTCTTATATTAACCGTAATATAAAATGATCTAATTGGGTCTCTGTTTGCCTTACCCTAGAAGTTTAATAGTGCATTGTACTCGCCATTTCATGCGCTTTGAGATGCCGCGTAGCCCAATACGCTATCTGAAATAGGAGCGCCGTAAATTGAACAAATGTGATAGAATTTCGCTGAATTCTTAAATTAACCATAATATAAAATGACGTAATCGGGTCTCTGTTTGCCCTACCCTAGAAGTTTAATAGTGAATTTTACTCGCCATTTCTTGCGCTTTGAGGTGCCGCTTAGCCCAATACGCTATCTGGAATAGGAGCGACGTAAATTGAAGAAATGTGATAGAATTTCGCTTAATTCTTATATTAACCGTAATATAAAATGATCTAATCGGGTCTCCCTTTCCCTTACCCTACAAGTTTAATAGTGCACTTCACTCGTCATTTCATGCGCTTTGAGATGCCGCTCAGCCCAATACGCTATCTGAAATAGGAGCGACGTAAATTTAACAAATGTGACAGAATTTCGCCGAATTCTTTTATTAACCATAATGTAAAATGATCTAATCGGGTCTCTGTTCGCCCTAGCCTAGAAGTTTAATAGTGCATTTTATTCGCCATTTCATGCGCTTTGAGATGCCGCTTAGACTAATTCGCTATCTGAAATATCAGCGACGTAAATTGAACAAATGTGATAGAATTTCGCTGAATTCTTATATTAACCTTAATGTAAAATGATCTAAGCGGGTCTCTGTTCGCCCTACCCTAGAAGTTTAATGGTGCATTTCTCTCGTCATTTCATGCGCTTTGAGCTGCCGCTTAGCCCTATAAGCTATCTGAAATAGGAGCGATGTAAATTGAATAAATGTGACAGAATTTTGCTGAATTCTTTTATTAACCATAATGTAAAATGATCTAATCGGGTCTCTGTTCGTCCTTGCCTAGAAGTTTAATAGTGCATTTTATTCGCCATTTCATGCGCTTTGAGAAGCCGCTTAGCCCAATACGCTATCTGGAATATGAGCGACGTAAATTGAACAAATGTGATAGAATTTCCCTGAAATATTATATTAAATAAAATATAAAATGATCTAATCGGGTCTCGGATTGCCCTATCATAGAAGTTTAGTCGTGCATTTTACTCGCCTTTCCACGCGCTTTAAGATGCCGGCTAGCTCAGTAGGCTATCTGAAATAGGAGTGACGTAAATTGAACAAATGTGATAGAATTTTGCTGAATTATTAAATTAACCATAATATAAAATGATCTAATCGGGTCTCTGATTGCCCTATCATAGAAGTTTAATAGTGCATTTCACTCATCATTTCATGCGCTTTGAGATGCCGCTTAGCCCAATACGCTATCTGAAATAGGAGCGACGTAAATTGAACAAATGTGATAGAATTTCCCTGAAATCTTATATTAAACAAAATATAAAATGATCTAATCGGGACTCCGATTGCCCTATCATAGAAGATTAGTACTGCATTTTACTCGCCATTCCACGCGCTTTAAGCTGCCGCCTAGCCCAGCACGCTATCTGAAATAGGAGCGACGTAAGATGAACAAATGTGATAGAATTACGGTTAATTCTTATATTAACCGTAATATAAAATGATCTAATTGGGTCTCTGTTTGCCTTACCCTAGAAGTTTAATAGTGCATTGTACTCGCCATTTCATGCGCTTTGAGATGCCGCGTAGCCCAATACGCTATCTGAAATAGGAGCGCCGTAAATTGAACAAATGTGATAGAATTTCGCTGAATTCTTAAATTAACCATAATATAAAATGACGTAATCGGGTCTCTGTTTGCCCTACCCTAGAAGTTTAATAGTGAATTTTACTCGCCATTTCTTGCGCTTTGAGGTGCCGCTTAGCCCAATACGCTATCTGGAATAGGAGCGACGTAAATTGAAGAAATGTGATAGAATTTCGCTGAATTCTTATATTAACCAAAATATAAAATGATCTAATCAGGTCTCGGATTGTCCTATCATAGAAGTTTAATAGTGCATTTTACTCGCCATTCCAGGCGCTTTAAGATGCCGCCTAGCCCAGTACGCTATCTGAAATAGGAAGGACGTAAATTGAACAAATGTGATAGAATTTTGCTGAATTCTTAAATTAACCATAATATAAAATGGTCTAATCGGGTCTCTGATTGCCCTATCATAGAAGTTTAATAGTGCATTTCACTCATCATTTCATGCGCTTTGAGATGCCGCTTAGCCCAATACGCTATCTGAAATAGGAGCGACGTAAATTGAACAAATGTGATAGAATTTCGCTGAATTCTTATATTAACCAAAATATAAAATGATCTAATCAGGTCTCGGATTGTCCTATCATAGAAGTTTAATAGTGCATTTTACTCGCCATTCCAGGCGCTTTAAGATGCCGCCTAGCCCAGTACGCTATCTGAAATAGGAAGGACGTAAATTGAACAAATGTGATAGAATTTTGCTGAATTCTTAAATTAACCATAATATAAAATGATCTTATCGGGTCTCTGTTTGCCCTACCCTAGAAGTTTAATAGTGGATTTTACGCGGCATTCCACGCGCTTTAGGATGCCGCCTAGCCCAGTACGCTATCTGAAATAGGAGGGACGTAAATTGAACAAATGTGATAGAATTTCGCTGAATTCTTATATTAACCGTAATATAAAATGATCTAATCGGGTCTCTGTTTGCCCTACCCTAGAAGTTTAATAGTGAATTTTACTCGCCATTTCATGCGCTTTGAGATGCCGCGTAGCCCAATACGCTATCCGAAATAGGAGCGACGGAAGTTGAACAAATGTGATAGAATTTCGCTGAATTATTTTATTACCCAGAATGTAAAATGATCTAATCGGGTCTCTGTTTGCCCTATCATAGAAGTTTAATAGTGCATTTTACTCGCCATTTCATGTGCTTTGAGGTGCCGCATAGCCCAATACGCTATCTGGAATAGGAGCGACGTAAATTGAAGAAATGTGATAGAATTTCCCTGAATTCTTATATTAACCTTAATGTAAAATGATCTAATCGGGTCTCTGTTTGCCGTACCATAGAAGTCTAATAGTGCATTTCACTCGCCATTTCATGTGCTTTGAGACGCCGCTTAGCCCAATACGCTATCTGAAATAGGAGCGACGTAAATTGAACAAGTGTGATAGAATTTCGCTGAATTCTTAAATTAACCATAATATAAAATGATCTAATCGGGTCTCTGTTTGCCCTACCCTAGAAGTTTAATAGTGCATTTTACTCGCCATTTCATGCGCTTTGAGATGCCGCATAGCCCAATACGCTGTCTGAAATAGGAGCGACGTAAATTGAACAAATGTGATAGAATTTCCGTGAATTCTTATATTAACCTTAATGTAAAATGATCTAATCGGGTCGCTGTTCGCCCTACCATAGAAGTCTAATAGTGCATTTCACTCGCCATTTCATGCGCTTTGAGATGCCGCTTAGCCCAATACGCGATCTGAAATAGGAGCGACGTAAGTTGAACAAATGTGATAGAATTTCGCTGATTTCTTTTATTAGCCATAATGTAAAATGATCTGATCGGATCTCTGTTCGCCCTAGCCTAGAAGTTTAATAGTGCATTATACTCGCCATTTCATGCGCTTTTAGATGCCGCTTAGCCCAGGACGCTATCTGAAATAGGAACGACGTAAATTGAACAAATGTGATAGAATTTTGCTGAATTATTAAATTAACCATAATATAAAATGATCTTATCGGGTCTCTGTTTGCCCTACCCTAGAAGTTTAATAGTGGATTTTACGCGGCATTCCACGCGCTTTAAGGTGCCGCCTAGCCCAGTACGCTATCTGAAATAGGAGCGACCTAAATTGAACGAATGTGATAGAATTTTGCTGAATTCTTAAATTAACCATAATATAAAATGATCTAATCGGGTCTCTGCTTGCCCTACCCTAGATGTTTAATAGAGCATTTTCCTCGTCATTTCATGCGCTTTGAGATGCCGCTTTGCCCAATCCGCTATCTGTAATAGGAGCGATATAAATTGAACAAATGTGATAGAATTTCGCTGAATTCTTTTATTAACCATAATGTAAAATGATCTGATCGGGTCTCTGTTCGCCCTAGCCTAGAACTTTAATAGTGCATTTTATTCGACATTTCATACGCTTTGAGATGCTGCTTAGCCCAATACGCTATTTGAAATAGGAGCGACGTAAGTTGAACAAATGTGATAGAATTTCGCTGAATTCTTATATTAACCAAAATATAAAATGATCTAATCGGGTCTCTGATTGCCCTATCATAGAAGTTTAATAGTGCACTTCACTCGCCATTCCACGCGCTTTAAGATGCCGCCTAGCCCAGTACGCTATCTGAAATAGGAGCGACCTAAATTGAACGAATGTGATAGAATTTTGCTGAACTCTTAAATTAACCATAATATAAAATGATCTACTCGGGTCTCTGTTTGCCCTACCCTAGAAGTTTAATAGTGCATTTTGCTCGCCATTTCATGCGCTTTGAGATGCCGGTTAGCCCAGTACGCTATCTGAAATAGGAGCGACACAAATTGAACGAATGTGATAGAATTTTGCTGAATTCTTAAATTTACCATAATATAAAATGATCTAATCGGGTCTCTGTTTGCCCTATCATAGAAGTTTAATAGTGCATTTTACTCGCCATTTCGTGTGCTTTGAGGTGCCGCATAGCCCAATACGCTATCTGGAATAGGAGCGACGTAAATTGAACAAATGTGACAGAATTTCCCTGAATTCTTATATTAACCTTAATGTAAAATGATCTAATCGGGTCTCTGTTTGCCCTACCATAGAAGTCTAATAGTGCATTTCACTCGCCATTTCATGCGCTTTGAGATGCCGCTTAGCCCAATACGCTATCTGAAATAGGAGCGACGTAAGTTGAACAAATGTGATAGAATTTCGCTGATATCTTTTATTAGCCATAATGTAAAATGATCTGATCGGATCTCTGTTCGCCCTAGCCTAGAAGTTTATTAGTGCATTTTACTCGCCATTTCATGCGCTTTGAGAGGCCGCTTAGCCCAATACGCTATCTGAAATAGGAGCGACGTAAATTGAACAAATGTGTAGATTTTCGCGGAATTCTTAAATTAACCATAATATAAAATGATCTAATCGGGTCTCTGTTTGCCTTGTCCTAGAAGTTTAATAGTGCATTATACTCGCCATTTCATGCGCTTTTAGACGCCGCCTAGCCCAGTACGCTATCTGAAATGGGAGCGACGTAAGTTGAACAAATGTGGTAGAATTACGCTGAATTCTTATAATAAGCGTAATATAAAATGATCTAATTGGGTCTCTGTTTGCCTTATCCTAGAAGTTTAATAGTGCATTATACTCGCCATTTCATGCGCTTTTAGATGCCGCTTAGCCCAGGACGCTATCTGAAATGGGATCGACGTAAATTGAACAAATGTGATAGAATTTCACTGAATTCTTAAATTAACCATAATATAAAATGATCTAATCGGGTCTCTGTTTGCCCAACCGTAGAAGTTTAATAGTGCATTTTACTCGCCATTGCATGTGCTTTGAGATGCCGCATAGCCCAATACGCTATCTGAAATAGGAGCGACGTAAATTGAACAAATGTGATAGAATTCCCCTGAATTCTCATATTAACCTTAATGTAAAATGATCTAATCGGGTCTCTGTTCGCCCTACCATAGAATTTTAATAGTGCATTTCACTCGCTATTCCACGCGCTTTAAGATGCCGGCTAGCCAAGTAGGCTATCTGAAATAGGAGCGACGTAAATTGAACAAATGTGATAGGATTTCGCTGAATTCTTATATTAACCAAAATATAAAATGATCTAATCGGATCACTGATTGCCCTATCATAGAAGGCTAATAGTGCATTTTACTCGCTATTCCACGCGCTTTAATCTGCAGGCTAGCCCAGTAGGCTATCTGAAATAGGAGTGACGTAAATTGAACAAATGTCATAGAATTACGCTTAATTCTTATATTAACCGTAATATAAAATGATCTAATCGGGTCTCCCTTTCCCTTACCCTACAAGTTTAATAGTGCACTTCACTCGTCATTTCATGCGCTTTGAGATGCCGCTCAGCCCAATACGCTATCTGAAATAGGAGCGACGTAAATTTAACAAATGTGACAGAATTTCGCCGAATTCTTTTATTAACCATAATGTAAAATGATCTAATCGGGTCTCTGTTCGCCCTAGCCTAGAAGTTTAATAGTGCATTTTATTCGCCATTTCATGCGCTTTGAGATGCCGCTTAGACTAATTCGCTATCTGAAATATCAGCGACGTAAATTGAACAAATGTGATAGAATTTCGCTGAATTCTTATATTAACCTTAATGTAAAATGATCTAAGCGGGTCTCTGTTCGCCCTACCCTAGAAGTTTAATGGTGCATTTCTCTCGTCATTTCATGCGCTTTGAGCTGCCGCTTAGCCCTATAAGCTATCTGAAATAGGAGCGATGTAAATTGAATAAATGTGACAGAATTTTGCTGAATTCTTTTATTAACCATAATGTAAAATGATCTAATCGGGTCTCTGTTCGTCCTTGCCTAGAAGTTTAATAGTGCATTTTATTCGCCATTTCATGCGCTTTGAGAAGCCGCTTAGCCCAATACGCTATCTGGAATATGAGCGACGTAAATTGAACAAATGTGATAGAATTTCCCTGAAATATTATATTAAATAAAATATAAAATGATCTAATCGGGTCTCGGATTGCCCTATCATAGAAGTTTAGTCGTGCATTTTACTCGCCTTTGCACGCGCTTTAAGATGCCGGCTAGCTCAGTAGGCTATCTGAAATAGGAGTGACGTAAATTGAACAAATGTGATAGAATTTTGCTGAATTATTAAATTAACCATAATATAAAATGATCTAATCGGGTCTCTGATTGCCCTATCATAGAAGTTTAATAGTGCATTTCACTCATCATTTCATGCGCTTTGAGATGCCGCTTAGCCCAATACGCTATCTGAAATAGGAGCGACGTAAATTGAACAAATGTGATAGAATTTCCCTGAAATCTTATATTAAACAAAATATAAAATGATCTAATCGGGACTCCGATTGCCCTATCATAGAAGATTAGTACTGCATTTTACTCGCCATTCCACGCGCTTTAAGCTGCCGCCTAGCCCAGCACGCTATCTGAAATAGGAGCGACGTAAGATGAACAAATGTGATAGAATTACGGTTAATTCTTATATTAACCGTAATATAAAATGATCTAATTGGGTCTCTGTTTGCCTTACCCTAGAAGTTTAATAGTGCATTGTACTCGCCATTTCATGCGCTTTGAGATGCCGCGTAGCCCAATACGCTATCTGAAATAGGAGCGCCGTAAATTGAACAAATGTGATAGAATTTCGCTGAATTCTTAAATTAACCATAATATAAAATGACGTAATCGGGTCTCTGTTTGCCCTACCCTAGAAGTTTAATAGTGAATTTTACTCGCCATTTCTTGCGCTTTGAGGTGCCGCTTAGCCCAATACGCTATCTGAAATATGAGCGACGTAAATTGAACAAATGTGATAGAATTTCGCTGAATTCTCATATTAACATTAATGTAAAATGATCTATTCGAGTCTCTGTTCGCCCTACCCTAGAAGTTTAATAGTGCATTTCACTCGTCATTTCATGCGCTTTGAGATGCCGCTTAGCCCATTACGCTATCTGAAATAGGAGCAACGTAAGTTGAACAAATGTGATAGAATTTCGCTGAGTTCTTTTATTAACGATAATGTAAAACGTTCTGATCGGGTCTCTGTTCGCCCTAGTCTAGAAGTTTAATAGTGCATTTTATTCGCCACTTCATGCGCTTTGAGATGCCGCTTAGCCCAATACGCTATCTGAAATAGGAGCGACGTAAATTGAACAAATGTGATAGAATTTCGCTGAATTCTTATATTAACCAAAATATAAAATGATCTAATCGGGTCTCGGATTGACCTATCATAGAAGTTTAATAGTGCATTTTACTCGCCATTCCAGGCGCTTTAAGATGCCGCCTAGCCCAGTACGCTATCTGAAATAGGAGGGACGTAAATGGAACAAATGTGGTAGAATTTTGCTGAATTCTTAAATTAGCCATAATATAAAATGATCTACTCGGGTCTCTGTTTGCCCTACCCTAGAAGTTAAATAGTGCATTTTACTCGCCATTTCATGCGCTTTGAGATGCCGCTTAGCCGAATACGCTATCTGAAATAGGAGCGACGTAAATTGAACAAATGTGTTAGAATTTCCCTGAAATCTTATATTAAACAAAACATAAAATGATCTAATCGGGTCTCTGTTTGCCCTACCCTAGAAGTTTAATAGTGCATTTTGCTCGCCATTTCATGCGCTTTGAGATGCCGGTTAGCCCAGGACGCTATCTGAAATAGGAGCGACCTAAATTGAACGAATGTGATAGAATTTTGCTGAATTCTTAAATTTACCATAATATAAAATGATCTAATCGGGTCTCGGATTGCCCTATCATAGAAGTTTAATAGTGCATTTTACTCGCCATTCCAGGCGCTTTAAGATGCCGCCCAGGCCAGTATGCTATCTGAAATAGGAGGGACGTAAATTGAACAAATGTGATAGAATTTCGCTGAATTCTTAAATTAACCATAATATAAAATGACCTAATCGGGTCTGTGTTTGCCCTACCCTAGAACTTTAATAGTGAATTTTACACGCCATTTCTTGCGCTTTGAGATGCCGCTTAGCCCAATACGCTATCTGAAATATGAGCGACGTAAATTGAACAAATGTGATAGAATTTCGCTGAATTCACATATTAACCATAATGTAAAATGATCTAATCGGGTATCTGTTTGCCCTACCCTAGATGTTTAATGGTGCATTTTACTCGTCATTTCATGCGCTTTGAGATGCCGCTTAGCCCATTACGCTATCTGAAATAGGAGCAACGTAAGTTGAACAAATGTGATAGAATTTCGCTGAATTCTTTTATTAACGATAATGTAAAATGACCTAATCGGGTCTCTGTTCGCCCTAGCCTAGTAGTTTAATAGTGCATTTTATTCGCCATTTCATGCGCTTTGAGATGCCGGTTAGCGCAATACGCTATCTGAAATAGGAGCGACGTAAATTGAACAAATGCGATAGAATTTCCTTGAAATCTTATATTAAACAAAATATAAAATGATCTAATCGGGTCTCTGATTGCCCTACCATAGAAGTTTAGTAGTGCATTTTACTCGCCCTTCCACGCGCTTTAAGATGCCGTCTAGCCCTGTACGCTATCTGAAATAGGAGCGACGTAAGTTGAACAAATGTGATAGAATTACGCTGAATTCTTATATTAACCATAATATAAAATGATCTAATCGGGTCTCTGTTTGCCTTGCCCTAGAAGTTTAATAGTGCATTTCACTCGCCATTCCACGCGCTTTAAGATGCCGCCTAGCCCAGTACGCTATCTGAAATAGGAGCGACGTACATTGAACAAATGTGATAGAATTTTGCTGAATTCTTAAAATAACCATAATATAAAATGATCTAATCGGGTCTCTGTTCGCCCTTGCCGAGAAGTTTAATAGTGCATTTTATTCGCCACTTCATGCGCTTTGAGATGCCGCTTAGCCGAATACGCTATCTGAAATAGGAGCGACGTAAATTGAACAAATTTGAGAGAATTTCCCTGAAATCTTATATTAAACAAAATATGAAATGATCTAATCCGGTCTCTGATTGCCCTATCATAGAAGTTTAGTAGTGCATTTTACTCGCCATTCCACGCGCTTTAAGATCCCGCCTAGCCCAGTAGGCTATCTGAAATGGGAGCGACGTAAGTTGAACAAATGTGATAGAATTACGCTGCATTCTTATATTAACCGTAATACAAAATGATTTAATCGGGTCTCTGTTTGCCTTATCCTAGAAGTTTAATAGTGCATTATACTCGCCACTTCATGCGCTTTTAGATGCCGCTTAGCCCAGGACGCTATCTGAAATAAGAGCGACGTAAATTGAACAAATGTGATAGAATTTCACAGAATTCTTAAATTAACCATAATATAAAATAATCTAATCGGGTCTCTGTTTGCCCTACCGCAGAAGTTTAATAGTGCATTTTACTCGCCATTGCATGTGCTTTGAGATGCCGCGTAGCCCAATACGCTATCTGAAATAGGAGCGACGTAAATTGAACAAATGTGATAGAATTTCCGTGAATTCTTATATTAACCTTAATGTAAAATGATCTAATCGGGTCTCTGTTCGCCCTACCATAAAAGTCTAATAGTGCATTCCACTCGCCATTTCATGCGCTTTGAGATGCCGCTTATCCCAATACGCTATCTGAAATAGGAGCGACGTAAGTTGAACAAATGTGATAGAATTACGCTAAATTCTTATATTAACCGTAATATAAAATGATCTAATCGGGTCTCTGTTTGCCTTATCCTAGACGTTTAGTATTGGATTTTACTCGACATTTCATGCGCTTTGAGATGCCGCTTAGCGCAATACGCTATCTGAAATAGGAGCGACGTAAATTGAACAAATGTGATAGAATTTCGCTGAATTCTTTTATTAACCATAATGTAAAATGATCTAATCGGGTCTCTGTTCGCTCTAGCCTAGTAGTTTAATAGTGCATTTTATTCGCCATTTCATGGACTTTGAGATGCCGCTTAGCGCAATACGCTATCTGAAATAGGAGCGACGGAAATTGAACAAATGCGATAGAATTTCCTTGAAATCTTATATTATACAAAATATAAAATGATCTAATCGGGTCTCTGATTGCCCTACCATAGAAGTTTAGTAGTGCATTTTACTCGCCCTTCCACGCGCTTTAAGATGCCGTCTAGCCCTGTACGCTATCTGAAATAGGAGCGACGTAAGTTGAACAAATGTGATAGAATTACGCTGAATTCTTATATTAACCATAATATAAAATGATCTAATCGGGTCTCTGTTTGCCTTGCCCTAGAAGTTTAATAGTGCATTATACTCGCCATTTCATGCGCTTTTAGATGCCGCCTAGCCCAGTACGCTATCTGAAATGGGAGCGACGTAAGTTGAACAAATGTGTTAGAATTACGCTGAATTCTTATAATAAGCGTAATATAAAATGATCTAATTGGGTCTCTGTTTGCCTTATCCTAGAAGTTTAATAGTGCATTATACTCGCCATTTCATGCGCTTTTAGATGCCGCTTAGCCCAGGACGCTATCTGAAATGGGATCGACGTAAATTGAACAAATGTGATAGAATTTCACTGAATTCTTAAATTAACCATAATATAAAATGATCTAATCGGGTCTCTGTTTGCCCAACCGTAGAAGTTTAATAGTGCATTTTACTCGCCATTGCATGTGCTTTGAGATGCCGCATAGCCCAATACGCTATCTGAAATAGGAGCGACGTAAATTGAACAAATGTGATAGAATTCCCCTGAATTCTCATATTAACCTTAATGTAAAATGATCTAATCGGGTCTCTGTTCGCCCTACCCTAGAATTTTAATAGTGCATTTCACTCGCTATTCCACGCGCTTTAAGATGCCGGCTAGCCAAGTAGGCTATCTGAAATAGGAGCGACGTAAATTGAACAAATGTGATAGGATTTCGCTGAATTCTTATATTAACCAAAATATAAAATGATCTAATCGGATCACTGATTGCCCTATCATAGAAGGCTAATAGTGCATTTTACTCGCTATTCCACGCGCTTTAATCTGCAGGCTAGCCCAGTAGGCTATCTGAAATAGGAGTGACGTAAATTGAACAAATGTCATAGAATTACGCTTAATTCTTATATTAACCGTAATATAAAATGATCTAATCGGGTCTTCCCTTTCCCTTACCCTACAAGTTTAATAGTGCACTTCACTCGTCATTTCATGCGCTTTGAGATGCCGCTAAGCCCAATACGCTATCTGAAATAGGAGCGACGTAAATTTAACAAATGTGACAGAATTTCGCCGAATTCTTTTATTAACCATAATGTAAAATGATCTAATCGGGTCTCTGTTCGCCCTAGCCTAGAAGTTTAATAGTGCATTTTATTCGCCATTTCATGCGCTTTGAGATGCCGCTTAGACTAATTCGCTATCTGAAATATCAGCGACGTAAATTGAACAAATGTGATAGAATTTCGCTGAATTCTTATATTAACCTTAATGTAAAATGATCTAAGCGGGTCTCTGTTCGCCCTACCCTAGAAGTTTAATGGTGCATTTCTCTCGTCATTTCATGCGCTTTGAGCTGCCGCTTAGCCCTATAAGCTATCTGAAATAGGAGCGATGTAAATTGAATAAATGTGACAGAATTTTGCTGAATTCTTTTATTAACCATAATGTAAAATGATCTAATCGGGTCTCTGTTCGTCCTTGCCTAGAAGTTTAATAGTGCATTTTATTCGCCATTTCATGCGCTTTGAGAAGCCGCTTAGCCCAATACGCTATCTGGAATATGAGCGACGTAAATTGAACAAATGTGATAGAATTTCCCTGAAATATTATATTAAATAAAATATAAAATGATCTAATCGGGTCTCGGATTGCCCTATCATAGAAGTTTAGTCGTGCATTTTACTCGCCTTTCCACGCGCTTTAAGATGCCGGCTAGCCCAGTAGGCTATCTGAAATAGGAGTGACGTAAATTGAACAAATGTGATAGAATTTTGCTGAATTATTAAATTAACCATAATATAAAATGATCTAATCGGGTCTCTGATTGCCCTATCATAGAAGTTTAATAGTGCATTGTACTCGCCATTTCATGCGCTTTGAGATGCCGCGTAGCCCAATACGCTATCTGAAATAGGAGCGCCGTAAATTGAACAAATGTGATAGAATTTCGCTGAATTCTTAAATTAACCATAATATAAAATGACGTAATCGGGTCTCTGTTTGCCCTACCCTAGAAGTTTAATAGTGAATTTTACTCGCCATTTCTTGCGCTTTGAGGTGCCGCTTAGCCCAATACGCTATCTGAAATATGAGCGACGTAAATTGAACAAATGTGATAGAATTTCGCTGAATTCTCATATTAACATTAATGTAAAATGATCTATTCGAGTCTCTGTTCGCCCTACCCTAGAAGTTTAATAGTGCATTTCACTCGTCATTTCATGCGCTTTGAGATGCCGCTTAGCCCATTACGCTATCTGAAATAGGAGCAACGTAAGTTGAACAAATGTGATAGAATTTCGTTGAATTCTTTTATTAACCATAATGTAAAATGATCTAATCGGGTCTCTGTTCGCTCTAGCCTAGTAGTTTAATAGTGCATTTTATTCGCCATTTCATGGACTTTGAGATGCCGCTTAGCGCAATACGCTATCTGAAATAGGAGCGACGGAAATTGAACAAATGCGATAGAATTTCCTTGAAATCTTATATTATACAAAATATAAAATGATCTAATCGGGTCTCTGATTGCCCTACCATAGAAGTTTAGTAGTGCATTTTACTCGCCCTTCCACGCGCTTTAAGATGCCGTCTAGCCCTGTACGCTATCTGAAATAGGAGCGACGTAAGTTGAACAAATGTGATAGAATTACGCTGAATTCTTATATTAACCATAATATAAAATGATCTAATCGGGTCTCTGTTTGCCTTGCCCTAGAAGTTTAATAGTGCATTTCACTCGCCATTCCACGCGCTTTAAGATGCCGCCTAGCCCAGTACGCTATCTGAAATAGGAGCGACGTACATTGAACAAATGTGATAGAATTTTGCTGAATTCTTAAAATAACCATAATATAAAATGATCTAATCGGGTCTCTGTTCGCCCTAGCCGAGAAGTTTAATAGTGCATTTTATTCGCCACTTCATGCGCTTTGAGATGCCGCTTAGCCGAATACGCTATCTGAAATAGGAGCGACGTAAATTGAACAAATTTGAGAGAATTTCCCTGAAATCTTATATTAAACAAAATATGAAATGATCTAATCCGGTCTCTGATTGCCCTATCATAGAAGTTTAGTAGTGCATTTTACTCGCCATTCCACGCGCTTTAAGATCCCGCCTAGCCCAGTAGGCTATCTGAAATGGGAGCGACGTAAGTTGAACAAATGTGATAGAATTACGCTGCATTCTTATATTAACCGTAATATAAAATGATTTAATCGGGTCTCTGTTTGCCTTATCCTAGAAGTTTAATAGTGCATTATACTCGCCACTTCATGCGCTTTTAGATGCCGCTTAGCCCAGGACGCTATCTGAAATAAGAGCGACGTAAATTGAACAAATGTGATAGAATTTCACAGAATTCTTAAATTAACCATAATATAAAATAATCTAATCGGGTCTCTGTTTGCCCTACCGCAGAAGTTTAATAGTGCATTTTACTCGCCATTGCATGTGCTTTGAGATGCCGCGTAGCCCAATACGCTATCTGAAATAGGAGCGACGTAAATTGAACAAATGTGATAGAATTTCCGTGAATTCTTATATTAACCTTAATGTAAAATGATCTAATCGGGTCTCTGTTCGCCCTACCATAAAAGTCTAATAGTGCATTCCACTCGCCATTTCATGCGCTTTGAGATGCCGCTTATCCCAATACGCTATCTGAAATAGGAGCGACGTAAGTTGAACAAATGTGATAGAATTACGCTAAATTCTTATATTAACCGTAATATAAAATGATCTAATCGGGTCTCTGTTTGCCTTATCCTAGAAGTTTAGTATTGGATTTTACTCGACATTTCATGCGCTTTGAGATGCCGCTTAGCGCAATACGCTATCTGAAATAGGAGCGACGTAAATTGAACAAATGTGATAGAATTTCGCTGAATTCTTTTATTAACCATAATGTAAAATGATCTAATCGGGTCTCTGTTCGCTCTAGCCTAGTAGTTTAATAGTGCATTTTATTCGCCATTTCATGGACTTTGAGATGCCGCTTAGCGCAATACGCTATCTGAAATAGGAGCGACGGAAATTGAACAAATGCGATAGAATTTCCTTGAAATCTTATATTATACAAAATATAAAATGATCTAATCGGGTCTCTGATTGCCCTACCATAGAAGTTTAGTAGTGCATTTTACTCGCCCTTCCACGCGCTTTAAGATGCCGTCTAGCCCTGTACGCTATCTGAAATAGGAGCGACGTAAGTTGAACAAATGTGATAGAATTACGCTGAATTCTTATATTAACCATAATATAAAATGATCTAATCGGGTCTCTGTTTGCCTTGCCCTAGAAGTTTAATAGTGCATTTCACTCGCCATTCCACGCGCTTTAAGATGCCGCCTAGCCCAGTACGCTATCTGAAATAGGAGCGACGTACATTGAACAAATGTGATAGAATTGTGCTGAATTCTTAAAATAACCATAATATAAAATGATCTAATCGGGTCTCTGTTCGCCCTAGCCGAGAAGTTTAATAGTGCATTTTATTCGCCATTCCACGCGCTCTAAGCTGCCGCCTAGCCCAGTACGCTATCTGAAATATCAGCGACGTAAATTGAACAAATGTGATAGAATTTCGCTGAATTCTTATATTAACCTTAATGTAAAATGATCTAATCGGATTTCTGTTCGCCCTACCCTAGAAGTTTAATGGTGCATTTCTCTCGTCATTTCATGCGCTTTGAGATGCCGCTTAGCCCTACAAGCTATCTGAAATAGGAACGACGTAAATTGAACAAATGTGATAGAATTTCGCTGAATTCTTAAATTAACCATAATGTAAAATGATCTAATCGGGTCTCTGTTCGCACTAGCCTAGAAGTTTAATAGTGCATTTTATTCGCCAATTCATGCGCTTTGAGATGCCGCTTAGCCCAATACGCTATCTGAAATAGGAGCGACGTAAATTGAACAAATGTGATAGAATTTTGCTGAATTCTTAAATTAACCATAATATTAGATGATCTAATCGGGTCTCTGTTTGCCCTACCCTAGAAGTTTAATAGTGCATTTTACTCGCCATTTCATGCGCTTTGAGATGCCGCATAGCCCAATACGCTATCTGGAATAGAAACGACGTAAATTGAACAAATGTGATAGAATTTCCGTGAATTCTTATATTAACCTTAATGTAAAATGATCTAATCGGGTCTCTGTTCGCCCTACCCTAGAAGTTTAATGGTGCATTTCTCTCGTCATTTCATGCGCTTTGAGATGCCTCTTAGTCCTATAAGCTATCTGAAATAGGAGCGATGTAAATTGAATAAATGTGGTAGAATTTCGCTGAATTCTTTTATTAACCATAATGTAAAATGATCTAATCGGGTCTCTGTTCGTCCTATCCTAGAAGTTTAATAGTGCATTTTATTCGCCATTTCATGCGCTTTGAGAAGCCGCTTAGCCCAATACGCTATCTGAAATAGGAGCGATAAAAATTGAACAAATGTGATAGATTTTTGCTGAATTCTTAAATTAACCATACTATAAAATGATCTAATCGGGTCTCTGTTTGCCCTACCCTAGAAGTTTAATGGTGCATTTCTCTCGTCATTTCATGCGCTTTGAGATGCCGCTTAGCCCTATAAGCTATCTGAAATAGGAACGACGTAAATTGAACAAATGTCATAGAATTTCGCTGAATTCTTATATTAACCGTAATATAAAATGATCTAATCGGGTCTCTGTTTGCCCTACCCTAGAAGTTTAATAGTGAATTTTACTCGCCATTTCATGCGCTTTGAGATGCCGCGTAGCCCAATACGCTATCCGAAATAGGAGCCACGGAAGTTGAACAAATGTGATAGAATTTGCTGAATTATTTTATTACCCAGAATGTAAAATGATCTAATCGGGTCTCTGTTTGCCCTATCATAGAAGTTTAATAGTGCATTTTACTCGCCATTTCATGTGCTTTGAGGTGCCGCATAGCCCAATACGCTATCTGGAATAGGAGCGACGTAAATTGAAGAAATGTGATAGAATTTCCCTGAATTCTTATATTAACCTTAATGTAAAATGATCTAATCGGGTCTCTGTTTGCCCTACCATAGAAGTCTAATAGTGCATTTTACTCGCCATTTCATGCGCTTTGAGATGCCGCTTAGCCCAGTACGCTATCTGAAATAGGAGCGACGTAAATTGAACAAGTGTGATAGAATTTCGCTGAATTCTTAAATTAACCATAATATAAAATGATCTAATCGGGTCTCTGTTTGCCCTACCCTAGAAGTTTAATAGTGCATTTTACTCGCCATTTCATGCGCTTTGAGATGCCGCATAGCCCAATACGCTGTCTGAAATAGGAGCGACGTAAATTGAACAAATGTGATAGAATTTCCGTGAATTCTTATATTAACCTTAATGTAAAATGATCTAATCGGGTCGCTGTTCGCCCTACCATAGAAGTCTAATAGCGCATTTCACTCGCCATTTCATGCGCTTTGAGATGCCGCTTAGCCCAATACGCGATCTGAAATAGGAGCGACGTAAGTTGAACAAATGTGATAGAATTTCGCTGATTTCTTTTATTAGCCATAATGTAAAATGATCTGATCGGATCTCTGTTCGCCCTAGCCTAGAAGTTTAATAGTGCATTATACTCGCCATTTCATGCGCTTTTAGATGCCGCTTAGCCCAGGACGCTATCTGAAATAGGAACGACGTAAATTGAACAAATGTGATAGAATTTCACTGAATTCTTAAATTAACCATAATATAAAATGATCTAATCGGGTCTCTGTTTGCCCTACCGTAGAAGTTTAATAGTGCATTTTACTCGCCATTGCATGAGCTTTGACATGCCGCATAGCCCAATACGCTATCTGAAATAGGAGCGACGTAAATTGAACAAATGTGATAGAATTTCGCTGAATTCTTATATTAACAAAAATATAAAATGATCTAATCAGGTCCCGGATTGTCCTATCATAGAAGTTTAATAGTGCATTTTACTCGCCATTCCAGGCGCTTTAAGATGCCGCTTAGCCCAGTACGCTATCTGAAATAGGAGGGACGTAAATTGAACAAATGTGATAGAATTTTGCTGAATTCTTAAATTAACCATAATATAAAATGATCTTATCGGGTCTCTGTTTGCCCTACCCTAGAAGTTTAATAGTGGATTTTACGCGGCATTCCACGCGCTTTAAGATGCCGCCTAGCCCAGTACGCTATCTGAAATAGGAGCGACCTAAATTGAACGAATGTGATAGAATTTTGCTGAATTCTTAAATTAACCATAATATAAAATGATCTAATCGGGTCTCTGCTTGCCCTACCCTAGATGTTTAATAGAGCATTTTCCTCGTCATTTCATGCGCTTTGAGATGCCGCTTTGCCCAATCCGCTATCTGTAATAGGAGCGATATAAATTGAACAAATGTGATAGAATTTCGCTGAATTCTTTTATTAACCATAATGTAAAATGATCTGATCGGGTCTCTGTTCGCCCTAGCCTAGAACTTTAATAGTGCATTTTATTCGACATTTCATACGCTTTGAGATGCTGCTTAGCCCAATACGCTATTTGAAATAGGAGCGACGTAAGTTGAACAAATGTGATAGAATTTCGCTGAATTCTTATATTAACCAAAATATAAAATGATCTAATCGGGTCTCTGATTGCCCTATCATAGAAGTTTAATAGTGCACTTCACTCGCCATTCCACGCGCTTTAAGATGCCGCCTAGCCCAGTACGCTATCTGAAATAGGAGCGACCTAAATTGAACGAATGTGATAGAATTTTGCTGAACTCTTAAATTAACCATAATATAAAATGATCTACTCGGGTCTCTGTTTGCCCTACCCTAGAAGTTTAATAGTGCATTTTGCTCGCCATTTCATGCGCTTTGAGATGCCGGTTAGCCCAGTACGCTATCTGAAATAGGAGCGACCTAAATTGAACGAATGTGATAGAATTTTGCTGAATTATTAAATTAACCATAATATAAAATGGTCTAATCGGGTCTCTGATTGCCCTATCATAGAAGTTTAATAGTGCATTTCACTCATCATTTCATGCGCTTTGAGATGCCGCTTAGCCCAATACGCTATCTGAAATGGGAGCGACGTAAATTGAACAAATGTGATAGAATTTCCTTGAATTCTTATATTAACCAAAATATAAAATGATCTGATCGGGTCCCTGATTGCCCTATCATAGAAGTTTAATAGTGATAGAATTTCGCTGAATTCTTAAATTAACTATAATATAAAATGATCTAATCGGGTCACTGATTGCCCTATCATAGAAGTTTAATACTGCATTTTACTCGCCATTCCACGCGCTTTAAGTTGCCGCCTAGCCCAGTACGCTATCTGAAATAGGAGCGACGTAAATTGAACAAATGTGATAGAATTTCGCTGAATTCTTATATTAACAAAAATATAAAATGATCTAATCAGGTCTCGGATTGTCCTATCATAGAAGTTTAATAGTGCATTTTACTCGCCATTCCAGGCGCTTTAAGATGCCGCCTAGCCCAGTACGCTATCTGAAATAGGAGGGACGTAAATTGAACAAATGTGATAGAATTTTGCTGAATTCTTAAATTAACCATAATATAAAATGATCTTATCGGGTCTCTGTTTGCCCTACCCTAGAAGTTTAATAGTGGATTTTACGCGGCATTCCACGCGCTTTAAGATGCCGCCTAGCCCAGTACGCTATCTGAAATAGGAGCGACCTAAATTGAACGAATGTGATAGAATTTTGCTGAATTCTTAAATTAACCATAATATAAAATGATCTAATCGGGTCTCTGCTTGCCCTACCCTAGATGTTTAATAGAGCATTTTCCTCGTCATTTCATGCGCTTTGAGATGCCGCTTTGCCCAATCCGCTATCTGTAATAGGAGCGATATAAATTGAACAAATGTGATAGAATTTCGCTGAATTCTTTTATTAACCATAATGTAAAATGATCTGATCGGGTCTCTGTTCGCCCTAGCCTAGAACTTTAATAGTGCATTTTATTCGACATTTCATACGCTTTGAGATGCTGCTTAGCCCAATACGCTATTTGAAATAGGAGCGACGTAAGTTGAACAAATGTGATAGAATTTCGCTGAATTCTTATATTAACCAAAATATAAAATGATCTAATCGGGTCTCTGATTGCCCTATCATAGAAGTTTAATAGTGCACTTCACTCGCCATTCCACGCGCTTTAAGATGCCGCCTAGCCCAGTACGCTATCTGAAATAGGAGCGACCTAAATTGAACGAATGTGATAGAATTTTGCTGTACTCTTAAATTAACCATAATATAAAATGATCTACTCGGGTCTCTGTTTGCCCTACCCTAGAAGTTTAATAGTGCATTTTGCTCGCCATTCCAGGCGCTTTAAGATGCCGCCTAGCCCAGTACGCTATCTGAAATAGGAAGGACGTAAATTGAACAAATGTGATAGAATTTTGCTGAATTCTTAAATTAACCATAATATAAAATGATCTTATCGGGTCTCTGTTTGCCCTACCCTAGAAGTTTAATAGTGGATTTTACGCGCCATTCCACGCGCTTTAAGATGCCGCCTAGCCCAGTACGCTATCTGAAATAGGAGGGACGTAAATTGAACAAATGTGATAGAATTTCGCTGAATTCTTATATTAACCGTAATATAAAATGATCTAATCGGGTCTCTGTTTGCCCTACCCTAGAAGTTTAATAGTGAATTTTACTCGCCATTTCATGCGCTTTGAGATGCCGCGTAGCCCAATACGCTATCCGAAATAGGAGCGACGGAAGTTGAACAAATGTGATAGAATTTCGCTGAATTATTTTATTACCCAGAATGTAAAATGATCTAATCGGGTCTCTGTTTGCCCTATCATAGAAGTTTAATAGTGCATTTTACTCGCCATTTCATGTGCTTTGAGGTGCCGCATAGCCCAATACGCTATCTGGAATAGGAGCGACGTAAATTGAAGAAATGTGATAGAATTTCCCTGAATTCTTATATTAACCTTAATGTAAAATGATCTAATCGGGTCTCTGTTTGCCCTACCATAGAAGTCTAATAGTGCATTTCACTCGCCATTTCATGTGCTTTGAGACGCCGCTTAGCCCAATACGCTATCTGAAATAGGAGCGACGTAAATTGAACAAGTGGGATAGAATTTCGCTGAATTCTTAAATTAACCATAATATAAAATGATCTAATCGGGTCTCTGTTTGCCCTACCCTAGAAGTTTAATAGTGCATTTTACTCGCCATTTCATGCGCTTTGAGATGCCGCATAGCCCAATACGCTGTCTGAAATAGGAGCGACGTAAATTGAACAAATGTGATAGAATTTCCGTGAATTCTTATATTAACCTTAATGTAAAATGATCCAATCGGGTCTCTGTTCGCCCTACCATAGAAGTCTAATAGTGCATTTCACTCGCCATTTCATGCGCTTTTAGATGCCGCTTAGCCCAGGACGCTATCTGAAATAGGAACGACGTAAATTGAACAAATGTGATAGAATTTCACTGAATTCTTAAATTAACCATAATATAAAATGATCTAATCGGGTCTCTGTTTGCCCTACCGTAGAAGTTTAATAGTGCATTTTACTCGCCATTGCATGAGCTTTCACATGCCGCATAGCCCAATACGCTATCTGAAATAGGAGCGACGTAAATTGAACAAATGTGATAGAATTCCCCTGAATTCTCATATTAACCTTAATGTAAAATGATCTAATCGGGTCTCTGTTCGCCCTACCCTAGAATTTTAATAGTGCATTTCACTCGCTATTCCACGCGCTTTAAAATGCCGGCTAGCCCAGTAGGCTATCTGAAATAGGAGTGACGTAAATTGAACAAATGTGATAGAATTTCGCTTAATTCTTATATTAACCATAATATAAAATGATCGAATCGGGTCTCTCTTTGCATTACCCTAGAAGTTTAATAGTGCGTTTTACTCGGCATTTCATGCGCTTTGAGATGCCGCTTAGCCCAATACGCTATCTGAAATAGGAACGACGTAAATTGAACAAATGTGATAGAATTTTGCTGAATTATTAAATTAACCATAATATAAAATGGTCTAATCGGGTCTCTGATTGCCCTATCATAGAAGTTTAATAGGGCATTTCACTCATCATTTCACGCGCTTTGAGATGCCGCTTAGCCCAATACGCTATCTGAAATAGGAGCGACGTAAATTGAACAAATGTGATAGAATTTCCTTGAATTCTTATATTAACCAAAATATAAAATGATCTGATCGGGTCCCTGATTGCCCTATCATAGAAGTTTAATAGTGATAGAATTTCGCTGAATTCTTAAATTAACTATAATATAAAATGATCTAATCGGGTCACTGATTGCCCTATCATAGAAGTTTAATACTGCATTTTACTCGCCATTCCACGCGCTTTAAGTTGCCGCCTAGCCCAGTACGCTATCTGAAATAGGGGCGACGTAAATTGAACAAATGTGATAGAATTTCCCTGAATTCTTATATTAACAAAAATATAAAATGATCTAATCAGGTCTCGGATTGTCCTATCATAGAAGTTTAATAGTGCATTTTACTCGCCATTCCAGGCGCTTTAAGATGCCGCCTAGCCCAGTACGCTATCTGAAATAGGAGGGACGTAAATTGAACAAATGTGATAGAATTTTGCTGAATTCTTAAATTAACCATAATATAAAATGATCTTATCGGGTCTCTGTTTGCCCTACCCTAGAAGTTTAATAGTGGATTTTACGCGGCATTCCACGCGCTTTAAGATGCCGCCTAGCCCAGTACGCTATCTGAAATAGGAGCGACCTAAATTGAACGAATGTGATAGAATTTTGCTGAATTCTTAAATTAACCATAATATAAAATGATCTAATCGGGTCTCTGCTTGCCCTACCCTAGATGTTTAATAGAGCATTTTCCTCGTCATTTCATGCGCTTTGAGATGCCGCTTTGCCCAATCCGCTATCTGTAATAGGAGCGATATAAATTGAACAAATGTGATAGAATTTCGCTGAATTCTTTTATTAACCATAATGTAAAATGATCTGATCGGGTCTCTGTTCGCCCTAGCCTAGAACTTTAATAGTGCATTTTATTCGACATTTCATACGCTTTGAGATGCTGCTTAGCCCAATACGCTATTTGAAATAGGAGCGACGTAAGTTGAACAAATGTGATAGAATTTCGCTGAATTCTTATATTAACCAAAATATAAAATGATCTAATCGGGTCTCTGATTGCCCTATCATAGAAGTTTAATAGTGCACTTCACTCGCCATTCCACGCGCTTTAAGATGCCGCCTAGCCCAGTACGCTATCTGAAATAGGAGCGACCTAAATTGAACGAATGTGATGGAATTTTGCTGTACTCTTAAATTAACCATAATATAAAATGATCTACTCGGGTCTCTGTTTGCCCTACCCTAGAAGTTTAATAGTGCATTTTGCTCGCCATTCCAGGCGCTTTAAGATGCCGCCTAGCCCAGTACGCTATCTGAAATAGGAAGGACGTAAATTGAACAAATGTGATAGAATTTTGCTGAATTCTTAAATTAACCATAATATAAAATGATCTTATCGGGTCTCTGTTTGCCCTACCCTAGAAGTTTAATAGTGGATTTTACGCGCCATTCCACGCGCTTTAAGATGCCGCCTAGCCCAGTACGCTATCTGAAATAGGAGGGACGTAAATTGAACAAATGTGATAGAATTTCGCTGAATTCTTATATTAACCGTAATATAAAATGATCTAATCGGGTCTCTGTTTGCCCTACCCTAGAAGTTTAATAGTGAATTTTACTCGCCATTTCATGCGCTTTGAGATGCCGCGTAGCCCAATACGCTATCCGAAATAGGAGCGACGGAAGTTGAACAAATGTGATAGAATTTCGCTGAATTATTTTATTACCCAGAATGTAAAATGATCTAATCGGGTCTCTGTTTGCCCTATCATAGAAGTTTAATAGTGCATTTTACTCGCCATTTCATGTGCTTTGAGGTGCCGCATAGCCCAATACGCTATCTGGAATAGGAGCGACGTAAATTGAAGAAATGTGATAGAATTTCCCTGAATTCTTATATTAACCTTAATGTAAAATGATCTAATCGGGTCTCTGTTTGCCCTACCATAGAAGTCTAATAGTGCATTTCACTCGCCATTTCATGTGCTTTGAGACGCCGCTTAGCCCAATACGCTATCTGAAATAGGAGCGACGTAAATTGAACAAGTGGGATAGAATTTCGCTGAATTCTTAAATTAACCATAATATAAAATGATCTAATCGGGTCTCTGTTTGCCCTACCCTAGAAGTTTAATAGTGCATTTTACTCGCCATTTCATGCGCTTTGAGATGCCGCATAGCCCAATACGCTGTCTGAAATAGGAGCGACGTAAATTGAACAAATGTGATAGAATTTCCGTGAATTCTTATATTAACCTTAATGTAAAATGATCTAATCGGGTCTCTGTTCGCCCTACCATAGAAGTCTAATAGTGCATTTCACTCGCCATTTCATGCGCTTTTAGATGCCGCTTAGCCCAGGACGCTATCTGAAATAGGAACGACGTAAATTGAACAAATGTGATAGAATTTCACTGAATTCTTAAATTAACCATAATATAAAATGATCTAATCGGGTCTCTGTTTGCCCTACCGTAGAAGTTTAATAGTGCATTTTACTCGCCATTGCATGAGCTTTCACATGCCGCATAGCCCAATACGCTATCTGAAATAGGAGCGACGTAAATTGAACAAATGTGATAGAATTCCCCTGAATTCTCATATTAACCTTAATGTAAAATGATCTAATCGGGTCTCTGTTCGCCCTACCCTAGAATTTTAATACTGCATTTCACTCGCTATTCCACGCGCTTTAAAATGCCGGCTAGCCCAGTAGGCTATCTGAAATAGGAGTGACGTAAATTGAACAAATGTGATAGAATTACGCTTAATTCTTATATTAACCATAATATAAAATGATCGAATCGGGTCTCTCTTTGCATTACCCTAGAAGTTTAATAGTGCGTTTTACTCGGCATTTCATGCGCTTTGAGATGCCGCTTAGCCCAATACGCTATCTGAAATAGGAACGACGTAAATTGAACAAATGTGATAGAATTTTGCTGAATTATTAAATTAACCATAATATTAAATGGTCTAATCGGGTCTCTGATTGCCCTATCATAGAAGTTTAATAGGGCATTTCACTCATCATTTCACGCGCTTTGAGATGCCGCTTAGCCCAATACGCTATCTGAAATAGGAGCGACGTAAATTGAACAAATGTGATAGAATTTCCTTGAATTCTTATATTAACCAAAATATAAAATGATCTGATCGGGTCCCTGATTGCCCTATCATAGAAGTTTAATAGTGATAGAATTTCGCTGAATTCTTAAATTAACTATAATATAAAATGATCTAATCGGGTCACTGATTGCCCTATCATAGAAGTTTAATACTGCATTTTACTCGCCATTCCACGCGCTTTAAGTTGCCGCCTAGCCCAGTACGCTATCTGAAATAGGGGCGACGTAAATTGAACAAATGTGATAGAATTTCCCTGAATTCTTATATTAACAAAAATATAAAATGATCTAATCAGGTCTCGGATTGTCCTATCATAGAAGTTTAATAGTGCATTTTACTCGCCATTCCAGGCGCTTTAAGATGCCGCCTAGCCCAGTACGCTATCTGAAATAGGAGGGACGTAAATTGAACAAATGTGATAGAATTTTGCTGAATTCTTAAATTAACCATAATATAAAATGATCTTATCGGGTCTCTGTTTGCCCTACCCTAGAAGTTTAATAGTGGATTTTACGCGGCATTCCACGCGCTTTAAGATGCCGCCTAGCCCAGTACGCTATCTGAAATAGGAGCGACCTAAATTGAACGAATGTGATAGAATTTTGCTGAATTCTTAAATTAACCATAATATAAAATGATCTAATCGGGTCTCTGCTTGCCCTATCCTAGATGTTTAATAGAGCATTTTCCTCGTCATTTCATGCGCTTTGAGATGCCGCTTTGCCCAATCCGCTATCTGTAATAGGAGCGATATAAATTGAACAAATGTGATAGAATTTCGCTGAATTCTTTTATTAACCATAATGTAAAATGATCTGATCGGGTCTCTGTTCGCCCTAGCCTAGAACTTTAATAGTGCATTTTATTCGACATTTCATACGCTTTGAGATGCTGCTTAGCCCAATACGCTATTTGAAATAGGAGCGACGTAAGTTGAACAAATGTGATAGAATTTCGCTGAATTCTTATATTAACCAAAATATAAAATGATCTAATCGGGTCTCTGATTGCCCTATCATAGAAGTTTAATAGTGCACTTCACTCGCCATTCCACGCGCTTTAAGATGCCGCCTAGCCCAGTACGCTATCTGAAATAGGAGCGACCTAAATTGAACGAATGTGATAGAATTTTGCTGAACTCTTAAATTAACCATAATATAAAATGATCTACTCGGGTCTCTGTTTGCCCTACCCTAGAAGTTTAATAGTGCATTTTGCTCGCCATTCCAGGCGCTTTAAGATGCCGCCTAGCCCAGTACGCTATCTGAAATAGGAAGGACGTAAATTGAACAAATGTGATAGAATTTTGCTGAATTCTTAAATTAACCTTAATATAAAATGATCTTATCGGGTCTCTGTTTGCCCTACCCTAGAAGTTTAATAGTGGATTTTACGCGCCATTCCACGCGCTTTAAGATGCCGCCGAGCCCAGTACGCTATCTGAAATAGGAGGGACGTAAATTGAACAAATGTGATAGAATTTCGCTGAATTCTTATATTAACCGTAATATAAAATGATCTAATCGGGTCTCTGTTTGCCCTACCCTAGAAGTTTAATAGTGAATTTTACTCGCCATTTCATGCGCTTTGAGATGCCGCGTAGCCCAATACGCTATCCGAAATAGGAGCGACGGAAGTTGAACAAATGTGATAGAATTTCGCTGAATTATTTTATTACCCAGAATGTAAAATGATCTAATCGGGTCTCTGTTTGCCCTATCATAGAAGTTTAATAGTGCATTTTACTCGCCATTTCATGTGCTTTGAGGTGCCGCATAGCCCAATACGCTATCTGGAATAGGAGCGACGTAAATTGAAGAAATGTGATAGAATTTCCCTGAATTCTTATATTAACCTTAATGTAAAATGATCTAATCGGGTCTCTGTTTGCCCTACCATAGAAGTCTAATAGTGCATTTCACTCGCCATTTCATGTGCTTTGAGACGCCGCTTAGCCCAATACGCTATCTGAAATAGGAGCGACGTAAATTGAACAAGTGTGATAGAATTTCGCTGAATTCTTAAATTAACCATAATATAAAATGATCTAATCGGGTCTCTGTTTGCCCTACCCTAGAAGTTTAATAGTGCATTTTACTCGCCATTTCATGCGCTTTGAGATGCCGCATAGCCCAATACGCTGTCTGAAATAGGAGCGACGTAAATTGAACAAATGTGATAGAATTTCCGTGAATTCTTATATTAACCTTAATGTAAAATGATCTAATCGGGTCTCTGTTCGCCCTACCATAGAAGTCTAATAGTGCATTTCACTCGCCATTTCATGCGCTTTTAGATGCCGCTTAGCCCAGGACGCTATCTGAAATAGGAACGACGTAAATTGAACAAATGTGATAGAATTTCACTGAATTCTTAAATTAACCATAATATAAAATGATCTAATCGGGTCTCTGTTTGCCCTACCGTAGAAGTTTAATAGTGCATTTTACTCGCCATTGCATGAGCTTTCACATGCCGCATAGCCCAATACGCTATCTGAAATAGGAGCGACGTAAATTGAACAAATGTGATAGAATTCCCCTGAATTCTCATATTAACCTTAATGTAAAATGATCTAATCGGGTCTCTGTTCGCCCTACCCTAGAATTTTAATAGTGCATTTCACTCGCTATTCCACGCGCTTTAAAATGCCGGCTAGCCCAGTAGGCTATCTGAAATAGGAGTGACGTAAATTGAACAAATGTGATAGAATTACGCTTAATTCTTATATTAACCATAATATAAAATGATCGAATCGGGTCTCTCTTTGCATTACCCTAGAAGTTTAATAGTGCGTTTTACTCGGCATTTCATGCGCTTTGAGATGCCGCTTAGCCCAATACGCTATCTGAAATAGGAACGACGTAAATTGAACAAATGTGATAGAATTTTGCTGAATTATTAAATTAACCATAATATAAAATGGTCTAATCGGGTCTCTGATTGCCCTATCATAGAAGTTTAATAGGGCATTTCACTCATCATTTCACGCGCTTTGAGATGCCGCTTAGCCCAATACGCTATCTGAAATAGGAGCGACGTAAATTGAACAAATGTGATAGAATTTCCTTGAATTCTTATATTAACCAAAATATAAAATGATCTGATCGGGTCCCTGATTGCCCTATCATAGAAGTTTAATAGTGATAGAATTTCGCTGAATTCTTAAATTAACTATAATATTAAATGATCTAATCGGGTCACTGATTGCCCTATCATAGAAGTTTAATACTGCATTTTACTCGCCATTCCACGCGCTTTAAGTTGCCGCCTAGCCCAGTACGCTATCTGAAATAGGGGCGACGTAAATTGAACAAATGTGATAGAATTTCGCTGAATTCTTATATTAACAAAAATATAAAATGATCTAATCAGGTCTCGGATTGTCCTATCATAGAAGTTTAATAGTGCATTTTACTCGCCATTCCAGGCGCTTTAAGATGCCGCCTAGCCCAGTACGCTATCTGAAATAGGAGGGACGTAAATTGAACAAATGTGATAGAATTTTGCTGAATTCTTAAATTAACCATAATATAAAATGATCTTATCGGGTCTCTGTTTGCCCTACCCTAGAAGTTTAATAGTGGATTTTACGCGGCATTCCGCGCGCTTTAAGATGCCGCCTAGCCCAGTACGCTATCTGAAATAGGAGCGACCTAAATTGAACGAATGTGATAGAATTTTGCTGAATTCTTAAATTAACCATAATATAAAATGATCTAATCGGGTCTCTCTTTCCCTTACCCTACAAGTTTAATAGTGCACTTCACTCGTCATTTCATGCGCTTTGAGATGCCGCTCAGCCCAATACGCTATCTGAAATAGGAGCGACGTAAATTTAACAAATGTGACAGAATTTCGCCGAATTCTTTTATTAACCATAATGTAAAATGATCTAATCGGGTCTCTGTTCGCCCTAGCCTAGAAGTTTAATAGTGCATTTTATTCGCCATTTCATGCGCTTTGAGATGCCGCTTAGACCAATTCGCTATCTGAAATATCAGCGACGTAAATTGAACAAATGTGATAGAATTTCGCTGAATTCTTATATTAACCTTAATGTAAAATGATCTAATCGGGTCTCTGTTTGCCTTATCCTAGAAGTTTAGTATTGGATTTTACTCGACATTTCATGCGCTTTGAGATGCCGCTTAGCGCAATACGCTATCTGAAATAGGAGCGACGTAAATTGAACAAATGTGATAGAATTTCGCTGAATTCTTAAATTAACCATAATATAAAATGATCTACTCGGGTCTCTGTTTGCCCTACCCTAGAAGTTTAATAGTGCATTTTGCTCGCCATTTCATGCGCTTTGAGATGCCGGTTAGCCCAGTACGCTATCTGAAATAGGAGCGACACAAATTGAACGAATGTGATAGAATTTTGCTGAATTCTTAAATTTACCATAATATAAAATGATCTAATCGGGTCTCTGTTTGCCCTATCATAGAAGTTTAATAGTGCATTTTACTCGCCATTTCGTGTGCTTTGAGGTGCCGCATAGCCCAATACGCTATCTGGAATAGGAGCGACGTAAATTGAACAAATGTGACAGAATTTCCCTGAATTCTTACATTAACCTTAATGTAAAATGATCTAATCGGGTCTCTGTTTGCCCTACCATAGAAGTCTAATAGTGCATTTCACTCGCCATTTCATGCGCTTTGAGATGCCGCTTAGCCCAATACGCTATCTGAAATAGGAGCGACGTAAGTTGAACAAATGTGATAGAATTTCGCTGATATCTTTTATTAGCCATAATGTAAAATGATCTGATCGGATCTCTGTTCGCCCTAGCCTAGAAGTTTATTAGTGCATTTTACTCGCCATTTCATGCGCTTTGAGAGGCCGCTTAGCCCAATACGCTATCTGAAATAGGAGCGACGTAAATTGAACAAATGTGTAGATTTTCGCGGAATTCTTAAATTAACCATAATATAAAATGATCTAATCGGGTCTCTGTTTGCCTTGTCCTAGAAGTTTAATAGTGCATTATACTCGCCATTTCATGCGCTTTTAGATGCCGCCTAGCCCAGTACGCTATCTGAAATGGGAGCGAGGTAAGTTGAACAAATGTGTTAGAATTACGCTGAATTCTTATAATAAGCGTAATATAAAATGATCTAATTGGGTCTCTGTTTGCCTTATCCTAGAAGTTTAATAGTGCATTATACTCGCCATTTCATGCGCTTTTAGATGCCGCTTAGCCCAGGACGCTATCTGAAATGGGATCGACGTAAATTGAACAAATGTGATAGAATTTCACTGAATTCTTAAATTAACCATAATATAAAATGATCTAATCGGGTCTCTGTTTGCCCAACCGTAGAAGTTTAATAGTGCATTTTACTCGCCATTGCATGTGCTTTGAGATGCCGCATAGCCCAATACGCTATCTGAAATAGGAGCGACGTAAATTGAACAAATGTGATAGAATTCCCCTGAATTCTCATATTAACCTTAATGTAAAATGATCTAATCGGGTCTCTGTTCGCCCTACCATAGAATTTTAATAGTGCATTTCACTCGCTATTCCACGCGCTTTAAGATGCCGGCTAGCCAAGTAGGCTATCTGAAATAGGAGCGACGTAAATTGAACAAATGTGATAGGATTTCGCTGAATTCTTATATTAACCAAAATATAAAATGATCTAATCGGATCACTGATTGCCCTATCATAGAAGGCTAATAGTGCATTTTACTCGCTATTCCACGCGCTTTAATCTGCAGGCTAGCCCAGTAGGCTATCTGAAATAGGAGTGACGTAAATTGAACAAATGTCATAGAATTACGCTTAATTCTTATATTAACCGTAATATAAAATGATCTAATCGGGTCTCTCTTTCCCTTACCCTACAAGTTTAATAGTGCACTTCACTCGTCATTTCATGCGCTTTGAGATGCCGCTCAGCCCAATACGCTATCTGAAATAGGAGCGACGTAAATTTAACAAATGTGACAGAATTTCGCCGAATTCTTTTATTAACCATAATGTAAAATGATCTAATCGGGTCTCTGTTCGCCCTAGCCTAGAAGTTTAATAGTGCATTTTATTCGCCATTTCATGCGCTTTGAGATGCCGCTTAGACCAATTCGCTATCTGAAATATCAGCGACGTAAATTGAACAAATGTGATAGAATTTCGCTGAATTCTTATATTAACCTTAATGTAAAATGATCTAATCGGGTCTCTGTTTGCCTTATCCTAGAAGTTTAGTATTGGATTTTACTCGACATTTCATGCGCTTTGAGATGCCGCTTAGCGCAATACGCTATCTGAAATAGGAGCGACGTAAATTGAACAAATGTGATAGAATTTCGCTGAATTCTTAAATTAACCATAATATAAAATGATCTAATCGGGTCTCTGTTTGCCCTACCCTAGAAGTTTAATAGTGCATTTTACTCGCCATTTCATGCGCTTTGAGATGCCGCATAGCCCAATACGCTGTCTGAAATAGGAGCGACGTAAATTGAACAAATGTGATAGAATTTCCGTGAATTCTTATATTAACCTTAATGTAAAATGATCTAATCGGGTCGCTGTTCGCCCTACCATAGAAGTCTAATAGCGCATTTCACTCGCCATTTCATGCGCTTTGAGATGCCGCTTAGCCCAATACGCGATCTGAAATAGGAGCGACGTAAGTTGAACAAATGTGATAGAATTTCGCTGATTTCTTTTATTAGCCATAATGTAAAATGATCTAATCGGGTCGCTGTTCGCCCTAGCCTAGAAGTTTAATAGTGCATTATACTCGCCATTTCATGCGCTTTTAGATGCCGCTTAGCCCAGGACGCTATCTGAAATAGGAACGACGTAAATTGAACAAATGTGATAGAATTTCACTGAATTCTTAAATTAACCATAATATAAAATGATCTAATCGGGTCTCTGTTTGCCCTACCGTAGAAGTTTAATAGTGCATTTTACTCGCCATTGCATGAGCTTTCACATGCCGCATAGCCCAATACGCTATCTGAAATAGGAGCGACGTAAATTGAACAAATGTGATAGAATTCCCCTGAATTCTCATATTAACCTTAATGTAAAATGATCTAATCGGGTCTCTGTTCGCCCTACCCTAGAATTTTAATAGTGCATTTCACTCGCTATTCCACGCGCTTTAAAATGCCGGCTAGCCCAGTAGGCTATCTGAAATAGGAGTGACGTAAATTGAACAAATGTGATAGAATTACGCTTAATTCTTATAATAACCATAATATAAAATGATCTAATCGGGTCTCTCTTTGCATTACCCTAGAAGTTTAATAGTGCGTTTTACTCGGCATTTCATGCGCTTTGAGATGCCGCTTAGCCCAATACGCTATCTGAAATAGGAACGACGTAAATTGAACAAATGTGATAGAATTTTGCTGAATTATTAAATTAACCATAATATAAAATGGTCTAATCGGGTCTCTGATTGCCC
Source organism: Macropis europaea (assembly GCA_916610135.2). Lineage (NCBI taxonomy): Eukaryota > Metazoa > Arthropoda > Insecta > Hymenoptera > Melittidae > Macropis > Macropis europaea. Next base: position 18,527 of record CAKAJE020001725.1, on the reverse strand, counting down.
TATCATAGAAGTTTAATAGGGCATTTCACTCATCATTTCACGCGCTTTGAGATGCCGCTTAGCCCAATACGCTATCTGAAATAGGAGCGACGTAAATTGAACAAATGTGATAGAATTTCCTTGAATTCTTATATTAACCAAAATATAAAATGATCTGATCGGGTCCCTGATTGCCCTATCATAGAAGTTTAATAGTGATAGAATTTCGCTGAATTCTTAAATTAACTATAATATAAAATGATCTAATCGGGTCACTGATTGCCCTATCATAGAAGTTTAATACTGCATTTTACTCGCCATTCCACGCGCTTTAAGTTGCCGCCTAGCCCAGTACGCTATCTGAAATAGGGGCGACGTAAATTGAACAAATGTGATAGAATTTCGCTGAATTCTTATATTAACAAAAATATAAAATGATCTAATCAGGTCTCGGATTGTCCTATCATAGAAGTTTAATAGTGCATTTTACTCGCCATTCCAGGCGCTTTAAGATGCCGCCTAGCCCAGTACGCTATCTGAAATAGGAGGGACGTAAATTGAACAAATGTGATAGAATTTTGCTGAATTCTTAAATTAACCATAATATAAAATGATCTTATCGGGTCTCTGTTTGCCCTACCCTAGAAGTTTAATAGTGGATTTTACGCGGCATTCCACGCGCTTTAAGATGCCGCCTAGCCCAGTACGCTATCTGAAATAGGAGCGACCTAAATTGAACGAATGTGATAGAATTTTGCTGAATTCTTAAATTAACCATAATATAAAATGATCTAATCGGGTCTCTGCTTGCCCTACCCTAGATGTTTAATAGAGCATTTTCCTCGTCATTTCATGCGCTTTGAGATGCCGCTTTGCCCAATCCGCTATCTGTAATAGGAGCGATATAAATTGAACAAATGTGATAGAATTTCGCTGAATTCTTTTATTAACCATAATGTAAAATGATCTGATCGGGTCTCTGTTCGCCCTAGCCTAGAACTTTAATAGTGCATTTTATTCGACATTTCATACGCTTTGAGATGCTGCTTAGCCCAATACGCTATTTGAAATAGGAGCGACGTAAGTTGAACAAATGTGATAGAATTTCGCTGAATTCTTATATTAACCAAAATATAAAATGATCTAATCGGGTCTCTGATTGCCCTATCATAGAAGTTTAATAGTGCACTTCACTCGCCATTCCACGCGCTTTAAGATGCCGCCTAGCCCAGTACGCTATCTGAAATAGGAGCGACCTAAATTGAACGAATGTGATAGAATTTTGCTGAACTCTTAAATTAACCATAATATAAAATGATCTACTCGGGTCTCTGTTTGCCCTACCCTAGAAGTTTAATAGTGCATTTTGCTCGCCATTCCAGGCGCTTTAAGATGCCGCCTAGCCCAGTACGCTATCTGAAATAGGAAGGACGTAAATTGAACAAATGTGATAGAATTTTGCTGAATTCTTTAATTAACCATAATATAAAATGATCTTATCGGGTCTCTGTTTGCCCTACCCTAGAAGTTTAATAGTGGATTTTACGCGCCATTCCACGCGCTTTAAGATGCCGCCTAGCCCAGTACGCTATCTGAAATAGGAGGGACGTAAATTGAACAAATGTGATAGAATTTCGCTGAATTCTTATATTAACCGTAATATAAAATGATCTAATCGGATCTCTGTTTGCCCTACCCTAGAAGTTTAATAGTGAATTTTACTCGCCATTTCATGCGCTTTGAGATGCCGCGTAGCCCAATACGCTATCCGAAATAGGAGCGACGGAAGTTGAACAAATGTGATAGAATTTCGCTAAATTATTTTATTACCCAGAATGTAAAATGATCTAATCGGGTCTCTGTTTGCCCTATCATAGAAGTTTAATAGTGCATTTTACTCGTCATTTCATGTGCTTTGAGGTTCCGCATAGCCCAATACGCTATCTGGAATAGGAGCGACGTAAATTGAAGAAATGTGATAGAATTTCCCTGAATTCTTATATTAACCTTAATGTAAAATGATCTAATCGGGTCTCTGTTTGCCCTACCCATAGAAGTCTAATAGTGCATTTCACTCGCCATTTCATGTGCTTTGAGACGCCGCTTAGCCCAATACGCTATCTGAAATAGGAGCGACGTAAATTGAACAAGTGTGATAGAATTTCGCTGAATTCTTAAATTAACCATAATATAAAATGATCTAATCGGGTCTCTGTTTGCCCTACCCTAGAAGTTTAATAGTGCATTTTACTCGCCATTTCATGCGCTTTGAGATGCCGCATAGCCCAATACGCTGTCTGAAATAGGAGCGACGTAAATTGAACAAATGTGATAGAATTTCCGTGAATTCTTATATTAACCTTAATGTAAAATGATCTAATCGGGTCGCTGTTCGCCCTACCATAGAAGTCTAATAGTGCATTTCACTCGCCATTTCATGCGCTTTTAGATGCCGCTTAGCCCAGGACGCTATCTGAAATAGGAACGACGTAAATTGAACAAATGTGATAGAATTTCACTGAATTCTTAAATTAACCATAATATAAAATGATCTAATCGGGTCTCTGTTTGCCCTACCGTAGAAGTTTAATAGTGCATTTTACTCGCCATTGCATGAGCTTTCACATGCCGCATAGCCCAATACGCTATCTGAAATAGGAGCGACGTAAATTGAACAAATGTGATAGAATTCCCCTGAATTCTCATATTAACCTTAATGTAAAATGATCTAATCGGGTCTCTGTTCGCCCTACCCTTAGAATTTTAATAGTGCATTTCACTCGCTATTCCACGCGCTTTAAAATGCCGGCTAGCCCAGTAGGCTATCTGAAATAGGAGTGACGTAAATTGAACAAATGTGATAGAATTACGCTTAATTCTTATATTAACCATAATATAAAATGATCTAATCGGGTCTCTCTTTGCATTACCCTAGAAGTTTAATAGTGCGTTTTACTCGGCATTTCATGCGCTTTGAGATGCCGCTTAGCCCAATACGCTATCTGAAATAGGAGCGACGTAAATTGAACAAATGTGATAGAATTTTGCTGAATTATTAAATTAACCATAATATAAAATGGTCTAATCGGGTCTCTGATTGCCCTATCATAGAAGTTTAATAGGGCATTTCACTCATCATTTCACGCGCTTTGAGATGCCGCTTAGCCCAATACGCTATCTGAAATAGGAGCGACGTAAATTGAACAAATGTGATAGAATTTCCTTGAATTCTTATATTAACCAAAATATAAAATGATCTGATCGGGTCCCTGATTGCCCTATCATAGAAGTTTAATAGTGATAGAATTTCGCTGAATTCTTAAATTAACCATAATATAAAATGATCTAATCGGGTCACTGATTGCCCTATCATAGAAGTTTAATACTGCATTTTTACTCGCCATTCCACGCGCTTTAAGTTGCCGCCTAGCCCAGTACGCTATCTGAAATAGGGGCGACGTAAATTGAACAAATGTGATAGAATTTCGCTGAATTCTTATATTAACAAAAATATAAAATGATCTAATCAGGTCTCGGATTGTCCTATCATAGAAGTTTAATAGTGCATTTTACTCGCCATTCCAGGCGCTTTAAGATGCCGCCTAGCCCAGTACGCTATCTGAAATAGGAGGGACGTAAATTGAACAAATGTGATAGAATTTTGCTGAATTCTTAAATTAACCATAATATAAAATGATCTTATCGGGTCTCTGTTTGCCCTACCCTAGAAGTTTAATAGTGGATTTTACGCGGCATTCCACGCGCTTTAAGATGCCGCCTAGCCCAGTACGCTATCTGAAATAGGAGCGACCTAAATTGAACGAATGTGATAGAATTTTGCTGAATTCTTAAATTAACCATAATATAAAATGATCTAATCGGGTCTCTGCTTGCCCTACCCTAGATGTTTAATAGAGCATTTTCCTCGTCATTTCATGCGCTTTGAGATGCCGCTTTGCCCAATCCGCTATCTGTAATAGGAGCGATATAAATTGAACAAATGTGATAGAATTTCGCTGAATTCTTTTATTAACCATAATGTAAAATGATCTGATCGGGTCTCTGTTCGCCCTAGCCTAGAACTTTAATAGTGCATTTTATTCGACATTTCATACGCTTTGAGATGCTGCTTAGCCCAATACGCTATTTGAAATAGGAGCGACGTAAGTTGAACAAATGTGATAGAATTTCGCTGAATTCTTATATTAACCAAAATATAAAATGATCTAACCGGGTCTCTGATTGCCCTATCATAGAAGTTTAATAGTGCACTTCACTCGCCATTCCACGCGCTTTAAGATGCCGCCTAGCCCAGTACGCTATCTGAAATAGGAGCGACCTAAATTGAACGAATGTGATAGAATTTTGCTGAACTCTTAAATTAACCATAATATAAAATGATCTACTCGGGTCTCTGTTTGCCCTACCCTAGAAGTTTAATAGTGCATTTTGCTCGCCATTCCAGGCGCTTTAAGATGCCGCCTAGCCCAGTACGCTATCTGAAATAGGAAGGACGTAAATTGAACAAATGTGATAGAATTTTGCTGAATTCTTAAATTAACCATAATATAAAATGATCTTATCGGGTCTCTGTTTGCCCTACCCTAGAAGTTTAATAGTGGATTTTACGCGCCATTCCACGCGCTTTAAGATGCCGCCTAGCCCAGTACGCTATCTGAAATAGGAGGGACGTAAATTGAACAAATGTGATAGAATTTCGCTGAATTCTTATATTAACCGTAATATAAAATGATCTAATCGGGTCTCTGTTTGCCCTACCCTAGAAGTTTAATAGTGAATTTTACTCGCCATTTCATGCGCTTTGAGATGCCGCGTAGCCCAATACGCTATCCGAAATAGGAGCGACGGAAGTTGAACAAATGTGATAGAATTTCGCTGAATTATTTTATTACCCAGAATGTAAAATGATCTAATCGGGTCTCTGTTTGCCCTATCATAGAAGTTTAATAGTGCATTTTACTCGCCATTTCATGTGCTTTGAGGTGCCGCATAGCCCAATACGCTATCTGGAATAGGAGCGACGTAAATTGAAGAAATGTGATAGAATTTCCCTGAATTCTTATATTAACCTTAATGTAAAATGATCTAATCGGGTCGCTGTTCGCCCTACCATAGAAGTCTAATAGTGCATTTCACTCGCCATTTCATGCGCTTTGAGATGCCGCTTAGCCCAATACGCGATCTGAAATAGGAGCGACGTAAGTTGAACAAATGTGATAGAATTTCGCTGATTTCTTTTATTAGCCATAATGTAAAATGATCTGATCGGATCTCTGTTCGCCCTAGCCTAGAAGTTTAATAGTGCATTATACTCGCCATTTCATGCGCTTTTGGATGCCGCTTAGCCCAGGACGCTATCTGAAATAGGAACGACGTAAATTGAACAAATGTGATAGAATTTTGCTGAATTATTAAATTAACCATAATATAAAATGATCTTATCGGGTCTCTGTTTGCCCTACCCCTAGAAGTTTAATAGTGGATTTTACGCGGCATTCCACGCGCTTTAAGGTGCCGCCTAGCCCAGTACGCTATCTGAAATAGGAGCGACCTAAATTGAACGAATGTGATAGAATTTTGCTGAATTCTTAAATTAACCATAATATAAAATGATCTAATCGGGTCTCTGCTTGCCCTACCCTAGATGTTTAATAGAGCATTTTCCTCGTCATTTCATGCGCTTTGAGATGCCGCTTTGCCCAATCCGCTATCTGTAATAGGAGCGATATAAATTGAACAAATGTGATAGAATTTCGCTGAATTCTTTTATTAACCATAATGTATAAATGATCTGATCGGGTCTCTGTTCGCCCTAGCCTAGAACTTTAATAGTGCATTTTATTCGACATTTCATACGCTTTGAGATGCTGCTTAGCCCAATACGCTATTTGAAATAGGAGCGACGTAAGTTGAACAAATGTGATAGAATTTCGCTGAATTCTTATATTAACCAAAATATAAAATGATCTAATCGGGTCTCTGATTGCCCTATCATAGAAGTTTAATAGTGCACTTCACTCGCCATTCCACGCGCTTTAAGATGCCGCCTAGCCCAGTACGCTATCTGAAATAGGAGCGACCTAAATTGAACGAATGTGATAGAATTTTGCTGAACTCTTAAATTAACCATAATATAAAATGATCTACTCGGGTCTCTGTTTGCCCTACCCTAGAAGTTTAATAGTGCATTTTGCTCGCCATTTCATGCGCTTTGAGATGCCGGTTAGCCCAGTACGCTATCTGAAATAGGAGCGACACAAATTGAACGAATGTGATAGAATTTTGCTGAATTCTTAATTTACCATAATATAAAATGATCTAATCGGGTCTCTGTTTGCCCTATCATAGAAGTTTAATAGTGCATTTTACTCGCCATTTCGTGTGCTTTGAGGTGCCGCATAGCCCAATACGCTATCTGGAATAGGAGCGACGTAATTGAACAAATGTGACAGAATTTCCCTGAATTCTTATATTAACCTTAATGTAAAATGATCTAATCGGGTCTCTGTTTGCCCTACCATAGAAGTCTAATAGTGCATTTCACTCGCCATTTCATGCGCTTTGAGATGCCGCTTAGCCCAAATACGCTATCTGAAATAGGAGCGACGTAAGTTGAACAAATGTGATAGAATTTCGCTGATATCTTTTATTAGCCATAATGTAAAATGATCTGATCGGATCTCTGTTCGCCCTAGCCTAGAAGTTTATTAGTGCATTTTACTCGCCATTTCATGCGCTTTGAGATGCCGCTTAGCCCAATACGCTATCTGAAATAGGAGCGACGTAAATTGAACAAATGTGTAGATTTTCGCGGAATTCTTAAATTAACCATAATATAAAAATGATCTAATCGGGTCTCTGTTTGCCTTGTCCTAGAAGTTTAATAGTGCATTATACTCGCCATTTCATGCGCTTTTAGATGCCGCCTAGCCCAGTACGCTATCTGAAATGGGAGCGACGTAAGTTGAACAAATGTGTTAGAATTACGCTGAATTCTTATAATAAGCGTAATATAAAATGATCTAATCGGGTCTCTGTTTGCCTTATCCTAGAAGTTTAATAGTGCATTATACTCGCCATTTCATGCGCTTTTAGATGCCGCTTAGCCCAGGACGCTATCTGAAATGGGATCGACGTAAATTGAACAAATGTGATAGAATTTCACTGAATTCTTAAATTAACCATAATATAAAATGATCTAATCGGGTCTCTGTTTGCCCAACCGTAGAAGTTTAATAGTGCATTTTACTCGCCATTGCATGTGCTTTGAGATGCCGCATAGCCCAATACGCTATCTGAAATAGGAGCGACGTAAATTGAACAAATGTGATAGAATTCCCCTGAATTCTCATATTAACCTTAATGTAAAATGATCTAATCGGGTCTCTGTTCGCCCTACCCTAGAATTTTAATAGTGCATTTCACTCGCTATTCCACGCGCTTTAAGATGCCGGCTAGCCCAGTAGGCTATCTGAAATAGGAGCGACGTAAATTGAAACAAATGTGATAGGATTTCGCTGAATTCTTATATTAACCAAAATATAAAATGATCTAATCGGGTCACTGATTGCCCTATCATAGAAGGCTAATAGTGCATTTTACTCGCTATTCCACGCGCTTTAATCTGCAGGCTAGCCCAGTAGGCTATCTGAAATAGGAGTGACGTAAATTGAACAAATGTCATAGAATTACGCTTAATTCTTATATTAACCGTATATAAAATGATCTAATCGGGTCTCCCTTTCCCTTACCCTACAAGTTTAATAGTGCACTTCACTCGTCATTTCATGCGCTTTGAGATGCCGCTCAGCCCAATACGCTATCTGAAATAGGAGCGACGTAAATTTAACAAATGTGACAGAATTTCGCCGAATTCTTTTATTAACCATAATGTAAAATGATCTAATCGGGTCTCTGTTCGCCCTAGCCTAGAAGTTTAATAGTGCATTTTATTCGCCACTTCATGCGCTTTGAGATGCCGCTTACACTAATTCGCTATCTGAAATATCAGCGACGTAAATTGAACAAATGTGATAGAATTTCGCTGAATTCTTATATTAACCTTAATGTAAAATGATCTAAGCGGGTCTCTGTTCGCCCTACCCTAGAAGTTTAATGGTGCATTTCTCTCGTCATTTCATGCGCTTTGAGCTGCCGCTTAGCCCTATAAGCTATCTGAAATAGGAGCGATGTAAATTGAATAAATGTGACAGAATTTTGCTGAATTCTTTTATTAACCATAATGTAAAATGATCTAATCGGGTCTCTGTTCGTCCTTGCCTAGAAGTTTAATAGTGCATTTTATTCGCCATTTCATGCGCTTTGAGAAGCCGCTTAGCCCAATACGCTATCTGGAATATGAGCGACGTAAATTGAACAAATGTGATAGAATTTCCCTGAAATATTATATTAAATAAAATATAAAATGATCTAATCGGGTCTCGGATTGCCCTATCATAGAAGTTTAGTCGTGCATTTTACTCGCCTTTCCACGCGCTTTAAGATGCCGGCTAGCCCAGTAGGCTATCTGAAATAGGAGTGACGTAAATTGAACAAATGTGATAGAATTTTGCTGAATTATTAAATTAACCATAATATAAAATGATCTAATCGGGTCTCTGATTGCCCTATCATAGAAGTTTAATAGTGCATTTCACTCATCATTTCATGCGCTTTGAGATGCCGCTTAGCCCAATACGCTATCTGAAATAGGAGCGACGTAAATTGAACAAATGTGATAGAATTTCCCTGAAATCTTATATTAAACAAAATATAAAATGATCTAATCGGGACTCCGATTGCCCTATCATAGAAGATTAGTACTGCATTTTACTCGCCATTCCACGCGCTTTAAGCTGCCGCCTAGCCCAGCACGCTATCTGAAATAGGAGCGACGTAAGATGAACAAATGTGATAGAATTACGGTTAATTCTTATATTAACCGTAATATAAAATGATCTAATTGGGTCTCTGTTTGCCTTACCCTAGAAGTTTAATAGTGCATTGTACTCGCCATTTCATGCGCTTTGAGATGCCGCGTAGCCCAATACGCTATCTGAAATAGGAGCGCCGTAAATTGAACAAATGTGATAGAATTTCGCTGAATTCTTAAATTAACCATAATATAAAATGACGTAATCGGGTCTCTGTTTGCCCTACCCTAGAAGTTTAATAGTGAATTTTACTCGCCATTTCTTGCGCTTTGAGGTGCCGCTTAGCCCAATACGCTATCTGAAATATGAGCGACGTAAATTGAACAAATGTGATAGAATTTCGCTGAATTCTCATATTAACATTAATGTAAAATGATCTATTCGAGTCTCTGTTCGCCCTACCCTAGAAGTTTAATAGTGCATTTCACTCGTCATTTCATGCGCTTTGAGATGCCGCTTAGCCCATTACGCTATCTGAAATAGGAGCAACGTAAGTTGAACAAATGTGATAGAATTTCGCTGAGTTCTTTTATTAACGATAATGTAAAACGTTCTGATCGGGTCTCTGTTCGCCCTAGTCTAGAAGTTTAATAGTGCATTTTATTCGCCACTTCATGCGCTTTGAGATGCCGCTTAGCCCAATACGCTATCTGAAATAGGAGCGACGTAAATTGAACAAATGTGATAGAATTTCGCTGAATTCTTATATTAACCAAAATATAAAATGATCTAATCGGGTCTCGGATTGACCTATCATAGAAGTTTAATAGTGCATTTTACTCGCCATTCCAGGCGCTTTAAGATGCCGCCTAGCCCAGTACGCTATCTGAAATAGGAGGGACGTAAATGGAACAAATGTGGTAGAATTTTGCTGAATTCTTAAATTAGCCATAATATAAAATGATCTACTCGGGTCTCTGTTTGCCCTACCCTAGAAGTTTAATAGTGCATTTTACTCGCCATTTCATGCGCTTTGAGATGCCGCTTAGCCGAATACGCTATCTGAAATAGGAGCGACGTAAATTGAACAAATGTGTTAGAATTTCCCTGAAATCTTATATTAAACAAAACATAAAATGATCTAATCGGGTCTCTGTTTGCCCTACCCTAGAAGTTTAATAGTGCATTTTGCTCGCCATTTCATGCGCTTTGAGATGCCGGTTAGCCCAGGACGCTATCTGAAATAGGAGCGACCTAAATTGAACGAATGTGATAGAATTTTGCTGAATTCTTAAATTTACCATAATATAAAATGATCTAATCGGGTCTCGGATTGCCCTATCATAGAAGTTTAATAGTGCATTTTACTCGCCACTCCAGGCGCTTTAAGATGCCGCCCAGGCCAGTATGCTATCTGAAATAGGAGGGACGTAAATTGAACAAATGTGATAGAATTTCGCTGAATTCTTAAATTAACCATAATATAAAATGACCTAATCGGGTCTGTGTTTGCCCTACCCTAGAACTTTAATAGTGAATTTTACACGCCATTTCTTGCGCTTTGAGATGCCGCTTAGCCCAATACGCTATCTGAAATATGAGCGACGTAAATTGAACAAATGTGATAGAATTTCGCTGAATTCACATATTAACCATAATGTAAAATGATCTAATCGGGTATCTGTTTGCCCTACCCTAGATGTTTAATGGTGCATTTTACTCGTCATTTCATGCGCTTTGAGATGCCGCTTAGCCCATTACGCTATCTGAAATAGGAGCAACGTAAGTTGAACAAATGTGATAGAATTTCGCTGAATTCTTTTATTAACGATAATGTAAAATGACCTAATCGGGTCTCTGTTCGCCCTTGCCGAGAAGTTTAATAGTGCATTTTATTCGCCACTTCATGCGCTTTGAGATGCCGCTTAGCCGAATACGCTATCTGAAATAGGAGCGACGTAAATTGAACAAATTTGAGAGAATTTCCCTGAAATCTTATATTAAACAAAATATGAAATGATCTAATCCGGTCTCTGATTGCCCTATCATAGAAGTTTAGTAGTGCATTTTACTCGCCATTCCACGCGCTTTAAGATCCCGCCTAGCCCAGTAGGCTATCTGAAATGGGAGCGACGTAAGTTGAACAAATGTGATAGAATTACGCTGCATTCTTATATTAACCGTAATATAAAATGATTTAATCGGGTCTCTGTTTGCCTTATCCTAGAAGTTTAATAGTGCATTATACTCGCCATTTCATGCGCTTTTAGATGCCGCTTAGCCCAGGACGCTATCTGAAATAAGAGCGACGTAAATTGAACAAATGTGATAGAATTTCACTGAATTCTTAAATTAACCATAATATAAAATAATCTAATCGGGTCTCTGTTTGCCCTACCGCAGAAGTTTAATAGTGCATTTTACTCGCCATTGCATGTGCTTTGAGATGCCGCGTAGCCCAATACGCTATCTGAAATAGGAGCGACGTAAATTGAACAAATGTGATAGAATTTCCGTGAATTCTTATATTAACCTTAATGTAAAATGATCTAATCGGGTCTCTGTTCGCCCTACCATAAAAGTCTAATAGTGCATTCCACTCGCCATTTCATGCGCTTTGAGATGCCGCTTATCCCAATACGCTATCTGAAATAGGAGCGACGTAAGTTGAACAAATGTGATAGAATTACGCTAAATTCTTATATTAACCGTAATATAAAATGATCTAATCGGGTCTCTGTTTGCCTTATCCTAGAAGTTTAGTATTGGATTTTACTCGACATTTCATGCGCTTTGAGATGCCGCTTAGCGCAATACGCTATCTGAAATAGGAGCGACGTAAATTGAACAAATGTGATAGAATTTCGCTGAATTCTTTTATTAACCATAATGTAAAATGATCTAATCGGGTCTCTGTTCGCTCTAGCCTAGTAGTTTAATAGTGCATTTTATTCGCCATTTCATGGACTTTGAGATGCCGCTTAGCGCAATACGCTATCTGAAATAGGAGCGACGGAAATTGAACAAATGCGATAGAATTTCCTTGAAATCTTATATTATACAAAATATAAAATGATCTAATCGGGTCTCTGATTGCCCTACCATAGAAGTTTAGTAGTGCATTTTACTCGCCCTTCCACGCGCTTTAAGATGCCGTCTAGCCCTGTACGCTATCTGAAATAGGAGCGACGTAAGTTGAACAAATGTGATAGAATTACGCTGAATTCTTATATTAACCATAATATAAAATGATCTAATCGGGTCTCTGTTTGCCTTGCCCTAGAAGTTTAATAGTGCATTTCACTCGCCATTCCACGCGCTTTAAGATGCCGCCTAGCCCAGTACGCTATCTGAAATAGGAGCGACGTACATTGAACAAATGTGATAGAATTGTGCTGAATTCTTAAAATAACCATAATATAAAATGATCTAATCGGGTCTCTGTTCGCCCTAGCCGAGAAGTTTAATAGTGCATTTTATTCGCCATTCCACGCGCTCTAAGCTGCCGCCTAGCCCAGTACGCTATCTGAAATATCAGCGACGTAAATTGAACAAATGTGATAGAATTTCGCTGAATTCTTATATTAACCTTAATGTAAAATGATCTAATCGGATTTCTGTTCGCCCTACCCTAGAAGTTTAATGGTGCATTTCTCTCGTCATTTCATGCGCTTTGAGATGCCGCTTAGCCCTACAAGCTATCTGAAATAGGAACGACGTAAATTGAACAAATGTGATAGAATTTCGCTGAATTCTTAAATTAACCATAATGTAAAATGATCTAATCGGGTCTCTGTTCGCACTAGCCTAGAAGTTTAATAGTGCATTTTATTCGCCAATTCATGCGCTTTGAGATGCCGCTTAGCCCAATACGCTATCTGAAATAGGAGCGACGTAAATTGAACAAATGTGATAGAATTTTGCTGAATTCTTAAATTAACCATAATATTAGATGATCTAATCGGGTCTCTGTTTGCCCTACCCTAGAAGTTTAATAGTGCATTTTACTCGCCATTTCATGCGCTTTGAGATGCCGCATAGCCCAATACGCTATCTGGAATAGAAACGACGTAAATTGAACAAATGTGATAGAATTTCCGTGAATTCTTATATTAACCTTAATGTAAAATGATCTAATCGGGTCTCTGTTCGCCCTACCCTAGAAGTTTAATGGTGCATTTCTCTCGTCATTTCATGCGCTTTGAGATGCCTCTTAGTCCTATAAGCTATCTGAAATAGGAGCGATGTAAATTGAATAAATGTGGTAGAATTTCGCTGAATTCTTTTATTAACCATAATGTAAAATGATCTAATCGGGTCTCTGTTCGTCCTATCCTAGAAGTTTAATAGTGCATTTTATTCGCCATTTCATGCGCTTTGAGAAGCCGCTTAGCCCAATACGCTATCTGAAATAGGAGCGATAAAAATTGAACAAATGTGATAGATTTTTGCTGAATTCTTAAATTAACCATACTATAAAATGATCTAATCGGGTCTCTGTTTGCCCTACCCTAGAAGTTTAATGGTGCATTTCTCTCGTCATTTCATGCGCTTTGAGATGCCGCTTAGCCCTATAAGCTATCTGAAATAGGAACGACGTAAATTGAACAAATGTGATAGAATTTCGCTGAATTCTTATATTAACCGTAATATAAAATGATCTAATCGGGTCTCTGTTTGCCCTACCCTAGAAGTTTAATAGTGAATTTTACTCGCCATTTCATGCGCTTTGAGATGCCGCGTAGCCCAATACGCTATCCGAAATAGGAGCGACGGAAGTTGAACAAATGTGATAGAATTTGCTGAATTATTTTATTACCCAGAATGTAAAATGATCTAATCGGGTCTCTGTTTGCCCTATCATAGAAGTTTAATAGTGCATTTTACTCGCCATTTCATGTGCTTTGAGGTGCCGCATAGCCCAATACGCTATCTGGAATAGGAGCGACGTAAATTGAAGAAATGTGATAGAATTTCCCTGAATTCTTATATTAACCTTAATGTAAAATGATCTAATCGGGTCTCTGTTTGCCCTACCATAGAAGTCTAATAGTGCATTTTACTCGCCATTTCATGCGCTTTGAGATGCCGCTTAGCCCAGTACGCTATCTGAAATAGGAGCGACGTAAATTGAAAAAGTGTGATAGAATTTCGCTGAATTCTTAAATTAACCATAATATAAAATGATCTAATCGGGTCTCTGTTTGCCCTACCCTAGAAGTTTAATAGTGCATTTTACTCGCCATTTCATGCGCTTTGAGATGCCGCATAGCCCAATACGCTGTCTGAAATAGGAGCGACGTAAATTGAACAAATGTGATAGAATTTCCGTGAATTCTTATATTAACCTTAATGTAAAATGATCTAATCGGGTCGCTGTTCGCCCTACCATAGAAGTCTAATAGCGCATTTCACTCGCCATTTCATGCGCTTTGAGATGCCGCTTAGCCCAATACGCGATCTGAAATAGGAGCGACGTAAGTTGAACAAATGTGATAGAATTTCGCTGATTTCTTTTATTAGCCATAATGTAAAATGATCTGATCGGATCTCTGTTCGCCCTAGCCTAGAAGTTTAATAGTGCATTATACTCGCCATTTCATGCGCTTTTAGATGCCGCTTAGCCCAGGACGCTATCTGAAATAGGAACGACGTAAATTGAACAAATGTGATAGAATTTCACTGAATTCTTAAATTAACCATAATATAAAATGATCTAATCGGGTCTCTGTTTGCCCTACCGTAGAAGTTTAATAGTGCATTTTACTCGCCATTGCATGAGCTTTGACATGCCGCATAGCTCAATACGCTATCTGAAATAGGAGCGACGTAAATTGAACAAATGTGATAGAATTTCGCTGAATTCTTATATTAACAAAAATATAAAATGATCTAATCAGGTCCCGGATTGTCCTATCATAGAAGTTTAATAGTGCATTTTACTCGCCATTCCAGGCGCTTTAAGATGCCGCTTAGCCCAGTACGCTATCTGAAATAGGAGGGACGTAAATTGAACAAATGTGATAGAATTTTGCTGAATTCTTAAATTAACCATAATATAAAATGTTCTTATCGGGTCTCTGTTTGCCCTACCCTAGAAGTTTAATAGTGGATTTTACGCGGCATTCCACGCGCTTTAAGATGCCGCCTAGCCCAGTACGCTATCTGAAATAGGAGCGACCTAAATTGAACGAATGTGATAGAATTTTGCTGAATTCTTAAATTAACCATAATATAAAATGATCTAATCGGGTCTCTGCTTGCCCTACCCTAGATGTTTAATAGAGCATTTTCCTCGTCATTTCATGCGCTTTGAGATGCCGCTTTGCCCAATCCGCTATCTGTAATAGGAGCGATATAAATTGAACAAATGTGATAGAATTTCGCTGAATTCTTTTATTAACCATAATGTAAAATGATCTGATCGGGTCTCTGTTCGCCCTAGCCTAGAACTTTAATAGTGCATTTTATTCGACATTTCATACGCTTTGAGATGCTGCTTAGCCCAATACGCTATTTGAAATAGGAGCGACGTAAGTTGAACAAATGTGATAGAATTTCGCTGAATTCTTATATTAACCAAAATATAAAATGATCTAATCGGGTCTCTGATTGCCCTATCATAGAAGTTTAATAGTGCACTTCACTCGCCATTCCACGCGCTTTAAGATGCCGCCTAGCCCAGTACGCTATCTGAAATAGGAGCGACCTAAATTGAACGAATGTGATAGAATTTTGCTGAACTCTTAAATTAACCATAATATAAAATGATCTACTCGGGTCTCTGTTTGCCCTACCCTAGAAGTTTAATAGTGCATTTTGCTCGCCATTTCATGCGCTTTGAGATGCCGGTTAGCCCAGTACGCTATCTGAAATTGGAGCGACCTAAATTGAACGAATGTGATAGAATTTTGCTGAATTATTAAATTAACCATAATATAAAATGGTCTAATCGGGTCTCTGATTGCCCTATCATAGAAGTTTAATAGTGCATTTCACTCATCATTTCATGCGCTTTGAGATGCCGCTTAGCCCAATACGCTATCTGAAATGGGAGCGACGTAAATTGAACAAATGTGATAGAATTTCCTTGAATTCTTATATTAACCAAAATATAAAATGATCTGATCGGGTCCCTGATTGCCCTATCATAGAAGTTTAATAGTGATAGAATTTCGCTGAATTCTTAAATTAACTATAATATAAAATGATCTAATCGGGTCACTGATTGCCCTATCATAGAAGTTTAATACTGCATTTTACTCGCCATTCCACGCGCTTTAAGTTGCCGCCTAGCCCAGTACGCTATCTGAAATAGGAGCGACGTAAATTGAACAAATGTGATAGAATTTCGCTGAATTCTTATATTAACCAAAATATAAAATGATCTAATCAGGTCTCGGATTGTCCTATCATAGAAGTTTAATAGTGCATTTTACTCGCCATTCCAGGCGCTTTAAGATGCCGCCTAGCCCAGTACGCTATCTGAAATAGGAAGGACGTAAATTGAACAAATGTGATAGAATTTTGCTGAATTCTTAAATTAACCATAATATAAAATGATCTTATCGGGTCTCTGTTTGCCCTACCCTAGAAGTTTAATAGTGGATTTTACGCGCCATTCCACGCGCTTTAAGATGCCGCCTAGCCCAGTACGCTATCTGAAATAGGAGGGACGTAAATTGAACAAATGTGATAGAATTTCGCTGAATTCTTATATTAACCGTAATATAAAATGATCTAATCGGGTCTCTGTTTGCCCTACCCTAGAAGTTTAATAGTGAATTTTACTCGCCATTTCATGCGCTTTGAGATGCCGCGTAGCCCAATACGCGATCTGAAATAGGAGCGACGTAAATTGAACAAATGTGATAGAATTTCCGTGAATTCTTATATTAACCTTAATGTAAAATGATCTAATCGGGTCGCTGTTCGCCCTACCATAGAAGTCTAATAGTGCATTTCACTCGCCATTTCATGCGCTTTTAGATGCCGCTTAGCCCAGGACGCTATCTGAAATAGGAACGACGTAAATTGAACAAATGTGATAGAATTTCACTGAATTCTTAAATTAACCATAATATAAAATGATCTAATCGGGTCTCTGTTTGCCCTACCGTAGAAGTTTAATAGTGCATTTTACTCGCCATTGCATGAGCTTTCACATGCCGCATAGCCCAATACGCTATCTGAAATAGGAGCGACGTAAATTGAACAAATGTGATAGAATTCCCCTGAATTCTCATATTAACCTTAATGTAAAATGATCTAATCGGGTCTCTGTTCGCCCTACCCTAGAATTTTAATAGTGCATTTCACTCGCTATTCCACGCGCTTTAAAATGCCGGCTAGCCCAGTAGGCTATCTGAAATAGGAGTGACGTAAATTGAACAAATGTGATAGAATTACGCTTAATTCTTATATTAACCATAATATAAAATGATCGAATCGGGTCTCTCTTTGCATTACCCTAGAAGTTTAATAGTGCGTTTTACTCGCCATTTCATGCGCTTTGAGATGCCGCTTAGCCCAATACGCTATCTGAAATAGGAACGACGTAAATTGAACAAATGTGATAGAATTTTGCTGAATTATTAAATTAACCATAATATAAAATGGTCTAATCGGGTCTCTGATTGCCCTATCATAGAAGTTTAATAGGGCATTTCACTCATCATTTCACGCGCTTTGAGATGCCGCTTAGCCCAATACGCTATCTGAAATAGGAGCGACGTAAATTGAACAAATGTGATAGAATTTCCTTGAATTCTTATATTAACCAAAATATAAAATGATCTGATCGGGTCCCTGATTGCCCTATCATAGAAGTTTAATAGTGATAGAATTTCGCTGAATTCTTAAATTAACTATAATATAAAATGATCTAATCGGGTCACTGATTGCCCTATCATAGAAGTTTAATACTGCATTTTACTCGCCATTCCACGCGCTTTAAGTTGCCGCCTAGCCCAGTACGCTATCTGAAATAGGGGCGACGTAAATTGAACAAATGTGATAGAATTTCGCTGAATTCTTATATTAACAAAAATATAAAATGATCTAATCAGGTCTCGGATTGTCCTATCATAGAAGTTTAATAGTGCATTTTACTCGCCATTCCAGGCGCTTTAAGATGCCGCCTAGCCCAGTACGCTATCTGAAATAGGAGGGACGTAAATTGAACAAATGTGATAGAATTTTGCTGAATTCTTAAATTAACCATAATATAAAATGATCTTATCGGGTCTCTGTTTGCCCTACCCTAGAAGTTTAATAGTGGATTTTACGCGGCATTCCACGCGCTTTAAGATGCCGCCTAGCCCAGTACGCTATCTGAAATAGGAGCGACGTAAATTGAACAAGTGTGATAGAATTTTGCTGAATTCTTAAATTAACCATAATATAAAATGATCTAATCGGGTCTCTGCTTGCCCTACCCTAGATGTTTAATAGAGCATTTTCCTCGTCATTTCATGCGCTTTGAGATGCCGCTTTGCCCAATCCGCTATCTGTAATAGGAGCGATATAAATTGAACAAATGTGATAGAATTTCGCTGAATTCTTTTATTAACCATAATGTAAAATGATCTAATCGGGTCTCTGTTCGCCCTAGCCTAGAACTTTAATAGTGCATTTTATTCGACATTTCATACG